>CM045568.1:21570313-21758522 GCA_024721245.1 Mitragyna speciosa
TTTGCCTCGATTCAACTTAAACATTTTAACCCTTATTTGAATCGAACTGTTTGCAAGCGTAACTCAACTTGAATTCATAAAAGTTCAAGTTCGGCTCGTTCGTATAACTTACCGAATCAAGCTTGAAAACAAATTTTATAGCTCACTTGTTTATTAAACAAGTACAAGTTTAAACATAAGATACTCGATTCAACTCAACTTGAATAACATAACCCTATAACAGTCATCCCCAACCATCCCAAACCTTGCTTCTCTGATCCCAAGACCCCAACTGCCCTAAACCTTGTGGTGCTATCACACCACCAAAAAAAAAAAAAAAAGGAGGCAAAATGCGTCTACCAGTTACAATACAAAAGGGTTATGACTCTCGATACACTATTTAATTGGTGCTTTACAAAAAAATATAATAACTTTGTATAGAAAATTTGCATTTCAATGAAAATATTAACCCAAAAGATAAAAAAAAAAAAAGAGAGATTAATACATCACTTACTATACAATTTTACAAAAATAAAATGTCATTACTCGTTAGTCTCCTAACAAGGAAAAAAAATTTTTTAACATTGATATTATATAATTACTTTATGATTGCTATGACACGGTGAGATTGAGTCTTGGTGATTCTCACATCCACTCTCCCATGGATCTAGTCCACGCAAGAATCTCTCGACTTGCACTAGTATATATGAGCGGCCACGATCGAACATTGGTGACTTTCTTATCTATCGTTGTATTCATAAGGTGGGGCTCGTGAACTCGATTCATGCAAAAATCTCTCGACTTGGACTAGTATCCATGAGCGGTCACAAGTCTAGTATTCACATGCTAGTAGTGGCCCAATATATTTTCTTGAACGAGTCCATGCAATTTATGGTTTGTGTCTTAATAATGTAGCATACCGTGGTGTGTGTGGCGTGATCGCATCTTTTTCGTCATTTAATTATTGAAAGTCAGCAACTACTGTTTCCAACCTGGGAAATAAATATTTAGTGCAATTTAGAGTACATATACATTAAACACTCAATAGTGTGAGAATGAATTTTCTTACGTTTCAAAGTAAATAAATGTAATATAACCATTTTCTCTAAGTCCGTAGGTAAGACAAACTTTTGTAGATGAAATTTTATCAAGGTACAAATTTAAAAAAAAGACAAACTTCTCTTATCATGTCCTCAACTTTTGAGTTTTTCATGACTGGAATGACAGTCTGCATCATTACTGGCTCAGACTCAAATGCGAAATGTGAAACACGAAATATAGGACAAATTCGTTAGAATATTGTTAGGAAAAAAAAATCGGTACTATGGGTATCAAAGAGTGATTTTAGGAAATCTAAGGAACGCGGCGCTGATTTTTTTTTTTAATTTTTAACACAGCACTACTGGTCACACATTGTTTACTGTTCACTTTTTTTTTTTTTTTGGTAGAAGATGTTAGGGTTTTTGGTTTAAAATTTTTTTGGATTATTGTTTAAGTAGATTTATAAGATTTAAGTAAAAGTAATTGAGGTAGTTCAATGTTTGAATTGAATTTGAATTGAAGAATTTTAAATTTAGAAATAATAAAGCTATAGATACCAAAATTTGATATACCACTAAATTTTCTAATATCTTGTGGGCCATTTTTTATTTTTCGAATGCAAAATTTGGTTTTTCGAGAAAGTATGCAAAAGTCTTCTGGCAAAATTATAATTTGAACATGTAAATACCTTTTTTTGCCAAATTCTGATTTTTAAATTCATATTTTATACTCTTGTACAAATTCCTAAATTTTGTAATTTTTCTAGATGAACCACTATTTTTCTGTGTATTACATCAATTCAAGGAAAAAAATACTCATTTCAATTTTTAATGCCTTTTTTGGCTATTTTTGAATCCCAAACTCACATTTCATACTTTTAAGCATATTCTAAATTTGTGATAATTTTTTGGGTTCAAAAACTATTTTTTCTATGATGCATACTGTACTTGAGGCAAAATCATTTTTTTTTAACCTAAAAAATTATCACAAATTTAAATATGCTTAAAATTATGAAATATGAATTTAAGATTCCAAAATAGCCAAAAAAAGACATTCACAAATTAAAAATGATTATTTTGCCCTTGAATTGACATAATACAAAGAAAAATAGTGGTTCATTCAGAAAATTACAAAATTTAAAAATTTGTTCAAGGTTATAAAATATGAATTTAAAAATAAAAAATTGACAAAAAAGGTGTTTACATGCTGAAATAACAATTTTGCTAGTAAAACTTTTGCACACTTTCTCTAAAAACCAGATTTCGCATTCGAAAAATAAAAAATAGCCCACAAGATATTAGAAAATTTAGTAGTATATCAAAATTTGGTGTTTATAGCTTTATTATTTCTAAATCTAAAATTCTTCAATTCAAACATTGAACTACCTCAATCACTTTTACTTAAATCCTATAAATCTACCAAGACAGTAACCCAAAAAAACCTTAAATAAAAAACCTAACCTCTTTTGCCAAAAAAAAAAAAGGGAACAATGTGTGAACAGTAGCCGCCGCATTTGGGGAACGCAGCGCTTGAAAAAAAAAAATAGCACTACATTTTCCAAACGTAGCGCACCTAGATTTCTAAAATCCTCCCTTGACTCTCACAGTTGCCGAATTTTTTTTTTCCCTAACAATATTCTAACAAATTTGCCCGAAATATAGGTACCACCAAAAATTTTTCAACAAACTAGTCTTCAAAAATCTATCATGAAAGAGCTCAAAGCTGAAGAATAACATATCAAATTATCAGAGCATGAATTACGGTTGTGGAGTTCTTATATTTCAAAATTAATTCGGTAAAATTCAATGAAAGGTTTATAAATTCAAGACAAAATAGCAAGTAATTCAATTTATATGGTACAATATGGCTAATAATGGAAAGATCCTCATTGTTGCTATTCATTCGTCCAACTATAAACGATGCAATGTGTTCAGCCATCTCCTTTACAATTGAAGATATCCATTTCTTGAATAACTCATAGTTTAGATAATGCGAAAAATATATGCAATGGATGAATAATTGGCCTAATGATCGACAGGTCTTGAATAATTCTTGCACCACTTGTAGGACTAGAGAACGTTAAGATCTTAAAATTTCGTTAGAGTCTACTTTATCATAAACTAACACTCGTGTCAATTGTTTACCAAATATGATCATGCAACATTATAGGAAAAATTATAAAATTAGTATTGGTTATATATCTTTCCATTAATAAATTATCTTTACGTTTTTGTTTACCAATCTTCTTTGGTGAGGGAAGACAAACCAATTTACTCTCCTTGAATCTGAGTTAAGCCCAAGAAAACTCATTCGAACTTGGTTGGTCATTTGATCAAGCTAAACACAAACAAGTTAAAATTTAAATTCCGCTCAATCTCAAACACACTAAGTAATCATAAATTTTCAAATTACTCGAATTCAAAAAGCATAAATTTTTAAATTACTCGAATTCAACCTATCTCAATTCGATAAATAAAAAAAACTCGTTTGAGATTAGTTAGAGAAGTAAAAAAATTAAATTTGAATACAATTTCTAATTCATTATAATAAACAGACCAGTTTGTATACTATTGTTTGGTTCGATTAACTGGTTTAATTTTCTCAATTTTCTTTGCATGAACTTCTTATGGCTTGAAAGTTGTTCTCTTGCGTAGTTCCGAAAATAATAGGGAGGAGTTACGGTAATTACTTAAAGTTGAGGGATTTGGGTGTAATTTAACTATTTCATAGGACTAATCTTGTTTCCAAAGAAATCGAGCTCAAAACCCCTTGTTCGGCAAATCCCTCGAGCGCTAGCCCAAAAACGATGTCGGGAATGGAAAGACTACAGAGAATGTTCGCCGGCGCCGGCGGCGCCTTAGGCCACCCACCGTCGGACTCTCCGACTCTCGATTCATCGGAGCAAGTCTACATCTCCTCGCTCGCCCTTCTCAAGATGCTCAAACACGGTAAGCAGTTTCTAGGGTTTATGGTTTTTACCTACGGCATCTTTTTTCCCGTGTATAAGCTGTTTATTTGTTAATTTGATTTCAATTAATCTGGTAATTCGGGTTTTGCTGACGTTTAATTGACTGATTAAATGCTTAATTAGGGAGAGCTGGGGTGCCAATGGAAGTTATGGGGCTGATGCTTGGGGATTTTGTGGATGAGTATACTGTGCGTGTTGTAGATGTGTTCGCGATGCCTCAGAGCGGTACTGGAGTGAGTGTTGAAGCTGTAGATCATGTTTTCCAGACTAATATGCTTGATATGCTCAAGCAAACTGGCAGGTATTGGTCCTTTCATTGGACTATGTTTTTTGATGTTCCGAAATTTTGCTACTTGCCATTAGCCTTCGCAATATTAAAGTATGGTTAACTGTCCTGTCTGAGATTTACAAGAAAATTCGATAATTTCTGGTTCAATGGTTTGGATTGATAGGAATTTTTTTTTCCCGGGGTTCGTATAGGTGGTGAGAAAGACTGTCAAACATGTCGCTAAAGATAAAAATAATCAGAAAACTTTAGTGCAGTTTTCCATGATATTGATTATTAAGATCAAATTCTACACAAACAAATAGGAAGGTCTCGGGTTTGGTTAGGCTGCATGATGTTGTCAAGTCTGTGGTGAATTTATGTTGCAAAACTTGGCTGTTTGGTTTTCTGACCTCCTTTTGGACGGAAACTGTTGTCCGTGAGAGAGGAATTGGATGAATGGAAAGGTATCTAAAACTTCTTGTGTTGGCATTGCCGCATTTGTTCTCTGAAATTGGTATTTGAGATATCGTGTCTTGTATTATAAATTAGTATCTAGGCAATGCACGTTAGATTTTGATGGGAAAGCTGGAAGATACCTTGCTTACGTTTCACTGTAGTGGTGCAAATTATACAACAAGAAAAATGTTTGATACTAGGTTAAATAATATATTTGACTGTTTTTAGGTGCAATATACATACGTGGGCTACTGGAAATTTTGTCTTGTTTTCCTTTTGGTAGATTAAGCCAGATGTAAGGAGCTTTTACGTGGGTTGGTGAAATCAGTTGAACCGATTTAAAGCTTGTGAATAATTCTCTTAGTTATACTCACTCTAGTTTTAATTTCATGATGGTATTGTTTGCTTACTTTCTTGGAAGTTATACTTAAAATCTCTTAAAAGTTTCTAATATGCTGGCTAAGAGGTCAGCATTCTTGATGCTTAGTCCCAAACTTATTTTATATTTTTGTCGGCCATCACGTGTGGGACTTATCTCTTCTAGACCTCGAAGTGCTTACAAAAAAGAATTCAAATGCCAAGTACAATGATGTAAAGAACATCCAATTTCTTTGGCCTTCTTTCATTCTTCATGTTTCTTAATGCATAAATTGAACCCACCTCTTAATTGTTAAAGAACTGAATTGAACATTGTGTGTTCATTTGAAATTGTATCTCATATCAACTTCTCCAATAGCACAAGTATATCCTGCAATCAGAGTATTTGGTGGCTGCTTTGGCTAACTTTTCACGGTAGATTTTTAGATATGTTTTTATTGGGTTCCTCTAAATGTTTCTAGAATGCCTCGAGATTTTTGTTCTTCTTAATTAGGTTCTTTCTTTCTTTCTTTCTTTCTTTTTTTTTTAATTAAATTGCTTTTTCCCTCTACCTGTTGGCTTATTTTTGCAGGCCAGAAATGGTTGTTGGTTGGTATCATTCACATCCTGGATTTGGTTGTTGGCTTTCTGGTGTGGACATTAATACTCAACAGGTTTGTTTTCGTGTTTTATTGTCATGCCACTTCCCTTCACTAACACATGAATACTTAGTCATTCTTCATCCATAGATGGTCCTTTGGAATAGTATCACTTAGAAATAGCTAATTTCTTAAATTCAACTAGCTTGCTAGCATTTTGTAGTGGTTACCTTTTAGTTATCGGTTTTGATTTGTCAATTTTGTTTTTCTGTGCAGAGTTTTGAAGCTTTAAATCAAAGAGCCGTGGCAGTTGTGGTGGATCCAATTCAGAGTGTTAAAGGAAAGGTGGTAATTGATGCGTTTCGATTGATTAATCCCCAAACTATGATGCTTGGGCAAGAGCCACGGCAGACAACATCCAACCTTGGTCATCTAAATAAACCATCAATCCAAGTATAATTGAAGTTTTACTCTGACAATTTTTTATTTTACATATCATAGCGTGATAGGTCTAGTTACTAATCAGTCTTTCTTTCACAGGCATTGATCCACGGTTTGAACAGGCATTATTACTCAATAGCCATCAACTACAGAAAGAATGAACTTGAGGAGAAAATGCTACTGAATCTTCACAAAAAGAAGTGGACAGATGGATTGACATTGCAGCGGTTTGACTCCCATTCTAAAACCAATGAGCAGACAGTTCAGGTTATTTAAACTAGTTTTAGATTTCTTTGGTTGTATGGCATTGCGGAAAGTTTTCAATTCAATTTTATAGAGAATTTGTTTAACTGTAAGTTAACCTTTTGGTGTTTGGTGCAGGAAATGCTAAATTTAGCCATCAAATACAATAAGGCAGTTCAAGAGGAGGATGAGCTTCCACCTGAGAAGCTAGCAATTGCAAACGTGGGAAGGCAAGATGCCAAGAAGCATCTCGAAGAGCATGTCTCTAACTTAATGTCGGCAAACATTGTTCAGACGTTGGGAACGATGCTTGATACAGTTGTCTTTTAGAGGCTTTTCAGTAGAAAATGCTTAAATGCTTGATGCTTGATGCCCGATTCTGCTCTCATGTATGTGATCACCACTTTATTTAAAAAGGCTATGGTTCTCCCATATTTGTCTCTTTTACCGTCTTTCTGACTATATATTTCCATTAGCCAATCAATGTTTCCATGAATTACATTCGATGGAATTCAGTTGCTTGTTCCTTTTCTCGAAAGCTTTTCTTTTATTTTTGTTAAAGTCATCTTGTTGAGATTACTAGGATTGGTTATTGATTTTTTTTTCTTTTTTTGGGATTATTTTCTTTGTTTGCCCCAAATTTGCCGTGAAATTTTTTGATCTTTCCATAGAAAAACAACCGCAACAACTTCAGTATCCAGCAAATTATTTGTTTTTCTTCCCATAAAGTTGGTTTGAGGGATAATTACAAGAATATCTTTTTCTTGTATGCCTGGTAAAAGGAAGTCACGAGGGACCCCAAAGAACGACTTAATTTTTGTTCCTTGTTACTAGATAATTCTTATTTTCGTCACATTACAAATAACTGTAGTTTAAAAATCTGGATGCGTACACACGGAATCTTGCTTCAGAATTATTGAAGATACAAATCATACAATTTATATTGGTAAAAAAAAAAAATCATACAATTTCTTCTATCATTACGCAATTACGAGACCAAAGGTAAACATTTTTCGATTCAAAAGCAAATGAAGCAAGCGCAAGATAATCAGAACTGCATAGCATGATACACCAATGCTGCTTAAACCAGATTTATGAAAGAAGCGCAACGTTTGATTAGCATGCGAGCTTTCTCTGAATCCGGATTAAATAAATGGAATACATGATCCTCCCCGGGCGTCTCCACTATCTCTGCCTTTCCTTGCCACTTGCTCTCGACCAAGAGCTCATAATAACGTCTTCCCCTTTCAACCAAGATATCATTTTCTGCAACAAATATGAGAATACGGTCACAAGCCAATCCTGAAAGACTTTGAGAACCGCCATCCATAAATGGATTGATTAAGGGATCATCACAGCCTTTATCAGATGGGCAGACAAATTGCCACCATTTATCAACCATCCCTTTTCTCACTGGATCTTTAACCTCGATCCCAATTGGTTCTTCACCCCAAAAATATGGATGTATCATAACAATTCCTCTCAACTGAAGTCCTCTCCTCGGGTCAGCATAACCAGCACGAATTGCAATGTGGTGGGAAATATTAGCACCAGCACTATACCCTGCTAGGAAAACCTTGCCTAAAGTCAACACTTTCCCTTAGCCAATCTTCAGAGCCTTCACCTGAATCATGGGAAGCAACCCATTGAAGGACGGCCCATGAGTCTTCATAGACTACTGGGAGGGGGTGTTCAGGTACAAGTCTGTAGTCTACTGAAACAGCAATGATTTTAGCCTCTGCCACTAGTTGGTTGAGGGAGTTGTGGTATTTTGGCTCAGAGGCAGATGCAACGCAAAATGCTCCCCCGTGAAAGTAAATAACTAAAGGGAGTCTTTGGGCTTTGTTTATGAGATTAGGACGGTAAAGTCTGGCTGATACGCCGGTTTCTGATATGACTGTGATGTCTTTTGATGAAACGCCAGTTTTTTGGTCAAAGGTTGCTGGTGTGACTTCTGTTGCCACCAGTCTGTCTACGGTTCCATCTTTGTAGACCCTTAGGTAGGGTGGAACATCATGAGTTATTTCTGAGTTGCATGAACCCATTTTGCGTCTGTGGTTTGGGTGCGGAGAGTAAGATGGGAGAGAAACAGAAAAAAGGGAGTCGCGAAACTGCAGAAAGAACGCAATGCAAAATGTCTAGAGGGGAAGAATTTGTAGTGCAGGAGTTGGGAATTGGATAACGACCCTTTAATTGCTGGTAGCAAAGGACGGTTGCATTGGTGGGTTGGCCGCCATATGCGCTCAAAGCGCAAACCATGTTGAGGAGCAAGCATTTTAAAATTACAGTGACCGCGTTGAAAAAAAACAGAACAAAATTTTTTTTATAAAAATCTTATTATTTAAAAAAAAAAACTTATTATTATTTGAATGACACGACAGCATCACAATATTTTTTGTTTTAGTAAATTCTTCTGCAGGCATGTTTTACTTCTTTTGATTTATACTTTTAAATCAGACGCACAGTGTACATATGGGCAACGGTTTATGCAGGAATTTCTCGAAATTCAGTGCAGCAATCATAAAATTATTTGGAAGAGCAATTAGACTTCAAATACTGTTTCTATTAGTTTGGTAAACTAGGCAAGGGATAAAGGCTTACGTTGCTTTAGAAAGCTAGGCTGTTTTTGATTGGTACTATGTTTTAGAAATACATTTTTTTTAAATTTCATATACGTTTTCTAATTATCTTTTTATTTTATATATATTTATAAAAAAAATATTTAAAACAATTATAATAATATTTTTTCAAAAAAACACTTTAAAAAACACTCATTTAAATGAAGATTTCGAAATTACGGAAAAATTGTCCAGTGTCAAATGTTACCTAAACAGCTAGTACCTTTTGACTACATGATTGACATTGAGGTCAATTTAATCCTGCGGGAGTCCAAAGACTGAAAACTTTTGAAGCTCTCTCTGGTTGGACATGGAATTCATTCAATGGCCATACATAATCGACTTTACACTATCTCTCGCATTCTTGATGGACGAAGCCAATAATTGACCACTACATGCAATCAACATTTTCCTCGTGTTAAGAGCTAAGTCAATTCCTCTACAAACCATAGAAAATTTGTCTACTAACGAAGAAAACTAACATTTGATTATTCTTTGCTATATGGCTTAACAATTCACCGGTAATTGTCTAGTTGAAACTTTGACATATGACATTTCATTATTATAATCTTTAAAAAATGATAATTTTTTATCAAGAAAAAAAAAGTAATGAATTTTGACGAAAACTTACTATTTTTTTAAAAAAAATATTTGTCAACATGACATTTTCGCAGTAGAAAATAATACTTCGATAATTTTTCCTTGTCCAAGAGTGCAACTTTCCTAACCTACTATAAATTTGACCCAATGCAAACATGCTCACGGACAACTCTTACCTAATCTTTCGGGAAAAAGGTATCAATAGACAGGAATATCAGACAACACTTGCGACAAACTGAAAATTATTGTAAATAAGATATGAAATTAACCCAGATTTAATATGAATGATAATACTGTTAGAACCATTTTATTGTCGATTATGATAATCAGAAGGAATAGCGTGAGTGCCATTATTGCAAATTTTTTATTTTAGTCGCAGTAGAATTTAGGACCAAGAGACAGGTGAAATCTGGAGCTGTGAAGAATTTTGTTTTTCATTTGTTTAATTTTGGTATTTTAATCAAAAGGCAACAAAGATCATCTGTGGTGCTTGAAATCTTGCACTCTAGCTCCAGGCCTCGAATTTCAATGGTCCAAATTTTCTTTAGTAAATATTAAAGTTGCGGTTGGTCTTTTGCTTTCTTCGAATGATTCGTTCAACATGTGAATGGGTGTAGACATGTAGTATGATATGTAAAACAGAGTTAACCTAATTGTTCGTTCAGGAGCCCAAAAGGATATGAAGATTGAACTAAGGTTCCTCCTCAAGCAATCTCACAAGAATGTCTGACAATCTGCCTATTCCCCATCCTATAAAAAAATATATATATGTAGCCATGTAAACAACAAGAAATGAATGATGGTTAAGATTCACCAATTATGGGTCACACATTACTGTCCATTACATTTTGAGGACTAAATTAAAATTACAACTGACGTGAGTATCATCCCATCATTGTTGATTAGAGAATCATGTTTTAAGTCATTCATTGATTTTCTATTTTTTTAGGTTTAGGCAATGGTATTCTATCATTTTGACAAAGAAAGTAAGGGATTCGCCAATGTCAGTGACTATCTATAACACTCCACTCTGTTACATATTTCTCCAAACAAACGGATTAGTGATATTTTTATTTAAAGTAGTTACTTGAATTTGACTGTTACACAAACACATTATCCTTAATCCAAGCGTGTAAGGAAGGAAAAAAGAAAACACAAAAGAATTTGGTCCACGCTAAATATTTCAATTATTTTTAAAGCTTAATAAATTAATGAATGAAGTAAATGAGGCATGTCGAAGAAAGCAACTAATTTTTTATCAAAATGTTGGCCTTTTCAGATTGCAAATTGTTCAAATGAAAAGCATGGTCTCTTCCTCATTCTCTCGGTTCTCAATCCCTCCCATTCACTCGCTCTGACCCTAACAAAGCAACCCTATATCTATCTATCTTTCAAGTTCAATATATCTTTCTCAGCTATACGAACAAGCATTTGCGTCTCTATTTACTTTTTGTTAGTACTAATAACAGCCTGAAAAGATTGAAAAAAAAAACAAATTTAAAAAAATGAAATTTAGTTTGACATTTCTTAATTTCTGAATGATTAGTTTAGTGATAGAGATTGAATTTAATTAGCTCAGACGCTAAGCAGTTGAATTTGCAGATGAATCTTGTGGTTTAGTTTCATTAGAAATTGTTTAGTTTTGGAAGTTATTACCACTAATATCTGTTGATTTTGAATTCATTTATCTTATCCTATATATATTAAAAGTGAGAGTTTTGCGAGTTGTTACATTTTCTTTCCCACATTACCCCTCATAAAATAAATTAATGACAATATTATGTCACCGAAATTAAATGCCTTTTCTTAAACTCTTAGGGCTATTTTTGTAATACTTATATGAGTATTTATCTTAGGAATGTAGGTTTTACTAAAGCATGTTTACTAATATTGTCTGTTTAGTTTAGGAATATTGAGTATATAAAAATATGGAACGTAAATTTTATTGGAGCACCTTTCCCTATTTTTTTAAGGAATAAATTTGTAATTGGAATCAATTTTAAGCTTTGGAAACTATTTTGAATTTTTTTTAGAAACTAAAGAATAATAGAATAGCAAGTTTTTGTGAAAATAAGATAGTGTAACATTGTTTGTCCTATGAGTCACAAGTTGTAACTTTTGGATCACAGTTCCTTTGTGCTCCAATTCAAATTGAAAATGTTTAATAGCTTCAGGTGGTTGAATTACTATATCTGTAACTGCAATAAGTTAGAATTAAAAAAAAAAACTAAAAAAGCTGTATCTTGAAACTCAATACAAAAACCATAAACATTCCTCTTTTTAGGTGTCCCAAATATTTCAGCAGAAACAACTCTTGCAAAAACTCTAGGCTGTTTTCAAGAAATAACTTGGTTAAAGCTGATATCAGCCATTGAAAGTTTGTCCTTGTGCATTGTCTCATTGGGTCTGATGGAGTTTAAATGTTAAATCTCAGGTTGTGCAAATATAGTGAGGGTCGTTTAATGTGATTTCGTTCATGACTATATAAGATTGCTTGCAGACTTGTCTTTCAATAGTTGCACTATATATTCTATTCTAAGCGGTATGTTGTTGCCTTTCAGTTCCCAAATTTTTGTAACATAATATCTTTTTGTTCTTGGTGCACCTTTTACTAAACGTCTATTAGAAAATACGTCTAGATCAAAATTCCTGTTGAATGAAAGTCGAAAGAAAGCTAAGTATATTTTGCATCTGGTGCATAATAGAGGGCCTTTAATGTTTAAACTTTTTACTGTGAATGTTTTGTTTGCGTGAGTTCATGTTTTCTTCTCTGATTAATTTGTGAGAATAAGCTTAGCATCAACTTGTTGCTATTATGGAAATCTATAAAATTAAAACACCCTCCAAAGTTTTTGCAACTTCTAAAATCAAACTTAAGGTTGTCATAAAATTATTTCAAAAATAATTTAAGATTGCCAAAAAATTACTACAAAAATTTCCAACGTTCAAAATTCACGACCTTAAAAAATTAATTGCACAAAAACTTAATACCCAAATCATTTTATCATTCTAAAATAAAAATGAACTGGCCCAAAACAAATAGAACTAGAAATTTCCTAAACATAAAATTTTTAATACATACTAAGAACTTTAACACTCAACTAAAATCACATTCACAACAGCGTAGTTCTCCCTTTAAAATATGAAGCTTGGAGAGCAATCAAAGCCAAAGTCCCAAAATGTTGTGAGGTAACACTTCTCATCTTTTTTTAATTTGTCGAATTTCATTGTCACATAATCATGACTACACTTTAATTGCCATGAATTGTTATCTAAAGAAACAATAGTATCCCTTACATTTTCTTTAATCTCATTTTCTTTACACTTTAAAGCATGGAGTTTTGCGAGTTGTTACATTTTCTTTTCCATAGTGTCCCTTACAAAATAAATTAATGTCACTATTATGTCACCAATATTAAATGCCTTTTCTTAATGTCTTAGGGCTATTTTTGTAATACTCATATGACTATTTATCTTAGGAATGCAGGTTTTATTAAAGCATGTTTACTAATATTGTCTATTTAGTTTAGGAATATTGAGTATATAAAAATATGGGATATAAGCATCTTTCCTTAAATTTTTAAAGAATAATTTTTAAATTGGAATCAATTTTAAGCTTTGGAAACTATTTTGAATTTTTTTTAGAAACTAAAGGATAATACTTAATCTCATAATATACTGTTTTTGGATGATTAAAAAGGGAAAAAAGTTGTAACTCTTTAAATGATTTTATTACTCTATTGCAAATGAAAGAGGACAAAGTTCTACTTATGAGAAAGTTTGATAACATAACAGAATAGCAAGTTTCCGTGAAAATAAGATAGTATAACATTGTTTGTCCTATGAGTCATAGGTTGCAAATTTTGGATCGCAATTCCTTTGTGCTCCAATTCAAATTGAAAATGTTTAATAGCTTCAAGTGGTTGAATTACTATATCTGTAACTGTAAATAAGTTAGAATTAAAAAAAAAAAGTTGTATCCTGAAGCTCAATACAAAAACCATAAACATTCCTCTTTTTAGGTGTCCCAAATATGTAGGAGACGAACTTTGATGTCTTTATTATGGGAATCTATAAAATTAAAACACCTTCCAAAAATTTTGCAACTTCTAAAGTCAAACATAGGATTGCCATAAAATTACCTCAAAAATAATTTAAGATTATCAAAAAATTACTACAAAAATTTCCAAAGTTCAAAATTCACGACCTTAAAAAAGTAATTGCACTAAAACTTAATACCCAGATCTTTTTATCATTTTAAAATGAAAATGAATAGCCCCAGAACAGATAGAACTAGAAATTTGTGAGGTAAAACTTCTTATCTTTTTTAATTTGTCGAATCTCATTTTCACATAATTATATCTACACTTTAATTGCCATGAATTGTTATCTAAAGAAACAATAGTATATTTGTCAAAATAGATGTGAGATATGTATGTCATATAAAAGTTTAAAAAATTATAGAAAATTTTTAGGAGAACAAAAAATCTGACTTTTGACCTAAAAAAATGAACTTGTATGTAGAAAAAAATGGTAAACAGATTTGAGTGAACAAGGTGGCTGGCCCAAAAGAAGTTGGAAGAAAGAAAGTTGTTAGCATACTAATCTTTTAACGGTTACAATCTTATGCACCAAAAAATCATGTGTATTGCCTGGCCTAATTAGATGAAAAACACTCTATCATCTTCAATTTGAGACCAGATTACTATATGTTGTCGTCCAAGATCCACATATTCACCATATAGATTTTTCTATGATAAATAAAAATTCATTTCATGCTAAACCATATGATTTTTAAAATTTAAGACTAATTTCCTAAAAAATTATACATAAAAAAAATTTGGACTTTTCATTTATCTTTTTGCAAAAATAATTCTTTAAGTTATCAAGGATAAAAAATTGATTTCAGTGTTTGCATTTCGACTTATTATTATTTATTTCTTGAATGTGGAGTAGAGTAGACAAATGTATGGATGGTAAGCCTTCATTTTTCACGTGTCATTTGATGATAGAAAATTTAGTACGCTTGTCTCTTTAGTCCTCTTTTACGTTCCCAATAATTAACGAGGCCAAAATGCACTATGAGTTTTAAATAATTATAACTTTGCACTCATTTGAAATTTAAATGTTGACTTCCAATGGTTTCCTTTTTCTATTCTGATTATGTTTTGCCTTGAATAATCAAGGCGTCAACAATTATTATAATTTTAGTCAAATTAATAGTCATGTAGTCTTTTAGTTGATTGTTGAATTCTTAGTAATCTTTTTGTTTTTCTAGAATTATCATTACATGTGAAGATTATAGCATATGCATGTAAAGTCAATCTAATTCACATGCCATATATTGCATGCAGGCGATACAAATTGAGATTACTCAATTTCTGTAATTATTTTACGCATAATTTTTTTCATAACTTGTAAAATTAGTAATTCTGTGTAAGTACTGTAGCAACATTTTTTTTTGGGCAAGTTATAAATACATGCATGGATACTGATTATTTTTCTTTCATACATAGAAAAACCGGCTAGACTAATAAATAAGAGGTCATAGTTGTCGTATAGCATTTATTGCCAGTTTTTTTTTTTTAGTTTTCTTTGGACCATTTCCAATTGGGAAATTGAATTGCATGCTTCTCTTTTTCCTACCACTAATAAAGTAACAATTTGGTTTCTAGGAATCTGACAAGTGAATCTAGGTTTCAAAATTCAATATGCTATAGCTTGGATGCACTAATAGTACTGTTAACAAATGATTGAATACTACATTAGTTTTTTTAAAAAATTTTTGATTCATCAAAAATTAACTTAGACAGTAATTAGAAACCAATTTTGGAGTTCGCATTTTGATAATTTATTGTAACGAGATTTTTGATAAACAATTATTTTTGATATTTCTAAAAATTGCAACCAATTTTTGATGCATTGGCACGTAGTACAATTATTTTTATGATAATTATTTGCAATAATATTTTTTAAATTCAATATACTATTTAATTTACCTAGGCCCTATATTTCAAATTATTAAAATATATTATAAATCAATTAAGCCTCAAGTGAAGGAATAAAAAATTCCAGAAAGAATAAAAAATTCTACGTTGAAGGAGTTAAAACTCATATATTGCCTAATACATTGTGTTTCTAATTTAGAAATAATCTCTTTATTAGAATATATTTCCTTAATTTTTGTAAGTAGCTAGAAGGAAAATTGAGTTTTAGAAACTTCTTTAACAATGCTTTTGAAAGTGAAAGAATAATAGAAAGATTGACAAAATGTTAGGAGTTTTTCAACTACTCTTTAAACCCAATAACACACTTAATCAAATAAAAATTCATTAGTATTTTTCTAAATAACACTCCAAAAATTTTTATCATTTGGTCTATCCTAGGAAACATCATGAAAGTCTAGAAACACCAAGGTCCTTTATTTATACCAGATGGTGCTTATTTTTTTTCCATTAGTTTACTATCATGGCTGCCTATATATTTTTTAAAAGGTCAAGATTTGACCAATTTTATCTTGGTATCATTGATGCGCTTTCCCCTTTTATTTCCAGTTATTCTCACAAGCGGGAAAAAAAATTAAGGAGCTTTCATGTTTTCTCCCTTCTCTATGATGCCATCCTTTAGGACTTCTGAGTCCAATCAAAAGGAATCATATTTGAATAAAGTTTCCTTTTACATGATTTTTTTAAAAAAAATATTATTAAAATATTTTTTAGCGTGTATTTATGAGATAAAAATAACTTAAATGTGTCTAAAAAATAATCTTTGCAAAACATGTCTACTTCAATTTTGTGGAATTAGGCAACTGGACAAGAGGAAAAATATGCATATGCTTTTTAAGCAAACTGTTTAATCCTGAAGCACTTACAAAGAACGCCCCTGCAACTTTGCTTGGATAATCAATGATGCTTTAGTCCTAACAACGTTCACTTATCTTGAACTTTTTGTTTTCTTGGTGGCAATTGAAAGAGACTATTATGATAAAGAAAAGTTATATGCTATTATCGATTGTTCAAATCATACACATTATAGCCTTAATTCCTTAGGAAGTTAATATTCTTCAAAAAATTTCGCGAGCACTTTCATGAATACCTTTACGAGTTTAGCACCACTTTTAACCTCTTGGTCTTTGTGTGCATGTGTATATTACGTCACATTCATTTTTCAACTGTGAATTTCTTAAGTCATATTCTCAGTAAATACATAAGCAAATGATTTCATGACCTTAGAACTTTGATATACATACATACATAAATACATACATACATATAGACACACACACACACACACATACACAGAGTATATTTATATGTATATCTATATATATGTATATATACAGAGTTGTTGCAATTCGCTATTTATAGTCTAATTTTATTAATTTCATCCTTTTTTTTAATTTGCTTATTGATTTTGTATGTCCTTAAGATTTTGACGGAACTATAGGTAGAAAAGTTCAGTGTCTAGCCTAATAATTGGGTTGTGATGTAAGTAATTTTGACAAACTCCTAATTTGAATGGAGGGTATGAGTGATTATTCATGGGATTTGGCTGGACTTCTAATTTGATTACTTATTTATCTTACCCATGAATTCTAGCTTAATTTGTTATATTTGTTGTTACTTTTAAATAAGAAAGTACTCTAAAGTTTTAACACCATTATTTCGTATGGACAAAATAAAAAGCAAACAAATATAATGTCCAAGATGTTGATAATTACAAATCAAATAAAGATAATTCATCACATTTAACTTAGTTTCAGTGGATTGATGTTTGCATGCAAAGGCACCACAATTAATCAAGAGACAATAAATTATTAGGTAATAAGTTTTATGATATTTTGTCCAGTACCATATTTGTTTACCATAAATTTTTTTTCTTTTGCCTTTTTATGTTCCCTATTTATGCAACATTTCTTTTAACTAAAATTCAGTATCTACATCAAAAACATAATGAAATTTTCCTTCCCTCAGGTTTTATTCGTAATTAATTTTTTTTTATTTTCATGAATCAGGGATGTCGTTATTTCCATCGAATCTCTAACAAGACCAAAAATCTATTGGAACAAAAATTAGAAAAGTGTTAGTGGAAATCTATTACAAAAAATATATTATTCAAAATTAATTCTTTAAATGCTAAGGTGTTATTATTGGAAATGCAACTATAATTTTCTTCCCATCTATTTTTATAAATAATTTGTTTTCAATTTGTTTATGCAGTTAAATATGTATGAATACCCAAGGTATCTTTTCAATTTAAATTAAAAATGCTAGAGGAGAAAATTTTCAATTTTAGAAATAGTTTTAAATTCATGTAAATGCTAAAATACTCAAGGATTGTCTTATCTATTTTTATTTAATTCTAAAAGCCATCCCTAAAAATTTTTAAATCTAATTTTTTCTCAAGAAATTAATTTTAATAATTTTTTATTTTTAAATAAACGTAAATTTTTTTCATTTTTAATAAGTTTATTTTTATTAATACAACCTATTTGACTAACATCAGTCTACATGGAGAATTTAGAGTGATTGCATATTTGGTGAGTATTTTAGGACTAAATAATGAATTTTTTCATAAATTTGCATTTTAAATTTCCTTCAACTTTTGATAGAACATATTTGAGTTACATCATTAAATGTGTATTTTAGGAGTATTTGGGGTTACACAATAAAATTTCCATATATTTGACTTTTAAATTCCTTCAACTATTGCTCATGGATAAGGAAATATTTAATCTTCAAAAAGGAAATATTTAATCTTCAAAATTTTCATAAATTTGACTTTTAATTCCCTTTAACTATTTTGTTACCTCCAATTTTTTGTTATTTATTTACTAACTTAATTATACACATTTTAAAAGGATGGAAGTGGCATTTTTTTTAATGAAAAAGTGTTACTTTTAAGGGAAAGTGTATGAGATTAAGAGAAAGATTGTTAATTTTAAATTTTTTTAATATGCCTCCTATCCTTTTCTTTTGTTTATTTTTCATTGGTTTTCTAAAATTTTCTACTAATACATAAAATAAAAATACTTTGACAGTAATTTGTATGTTTTGTTGAAGGAGAAGTAGAATACTCCAAATGAATTTTTTTTAAATATATAATAGATTTTATTCTTTTTTATAATTGTAATAGAGTAAGAAAATGATTCAAACAATTAAAACTTTTTTCCTTTCTTAATCAATCTACAACAACACATTATTTGATTATCACAAAAAAAAAATACTTACAACGTGCAACGCACGTGCTTCTATCCTAGTCGCATAAAAATTGGGACTTCTTTTAATTTTTCTCTTAGCAGCTTTGCATTGGCAAATCAGCCATACTTACAGGGAAAATTACTTAGATAAACCCAATAGAGGACCAATGCTTTAAATACTTGTGCTGTTTTAGGCCGATGATCAGTTTTCTGTTATTCCTCAAGTTTATCATTCTTGATAGGGTTTAGAGTCTAGTTTTCTTCTTTTTGATATTACCATATCATAGATTTTCAGAACCCTTTTACGGGGAGAATTGGGAGTACTCGATATTTTTCTGAAGATGTGTCTCATACACCAGATATAAAAGACTTGGAGATTAAATGCGCTCTCTCAAGGACTTAATGGCCACAAACTGGGATAAGCTTCCCCCAGCTGCTGTCCATGATGTGAAGAAGGCCTTAACTAAAAGCACTGATGACAGGGCTAGCCAGGAGGCATTGGCCAATGCATTTCGTGTAGCAGAGACAGTTGAGGAGTTCACTGGGATCCTGACTTCGTTGAAGATGGCAACTGATGATAGCATTGGGTTGAGTGGGAAGGTGATTTGCATTCTATGATGCCTTGGACCTGACTTCTTGCTGATTCTAAATCGTTAGTTGTATGCTAAGTTTTTGCTTTTTATACTGGATGTGAATCCGTTGCCAAAACAAATGGCTGATGGACTAGAAACTGTCGACCAGCGCTACGTTGCATACTTGGAGGCATTTGGTCCAAAAGAGGGGTAAAGAGAAAGTTAAATTGAAACCGAGTTGACTTGAAGATGAGGTACGGTGGCCTTAGTTGTGGGGAAAGGTATGCTTTTTTTATTCAGTGATTCAACGAGACACTGTTTTTTTTTTTTTTTTTCTCTTGCTTCTTGGTAGAAGTAATATATAGTGGGCCTATGCCAATTTAACATAGAGGTTCTTCTCACTAATTAATTGTTAAAATTAGAATTATTTCATCGCATATCCTATTAAGTGGAAATCAGGCCGAACCAGTTTCCGTGGTTTTCGAATATTCCCGATGAAACAGACATCTGGATTCGATCCATGCTCTGATGATTATGTTTACTCTTACCAAAAAACTCCAAGAGTCCAAAAATCGTTGCATACCCATACTACCTGTCTTCCTGGACATTATTTTTCTTGCAAGTATGTAACGCCAAATTCTGCTAATTTATAGATCTTTTATTCCAAATACAAATGATACAACTAGCTAGCTTTCCCATTAAAGTTTTCCTAATTCTTGATTAATTTTTGTGTTGTAATTTGCATTCAAAATTGCAGCGATTTCATTTTCTTTCATTGGAATGACCAGCCAGACACTGTTTTACCTACCATCCAGGAGTTGATGGAAAGTGGCATTACCGTTTGGATCTATAGGTAACGTGACCTAGACATTCCCTTTAGTTTTCTAAAATTTGTAGTCATCATTGATCGCCACTTTTTTACTCATTTCCAGTCATGAAAAATTTTCATCTAATATTTGATGTCAGCACAACATATGTTTAAGAATTCTAAACTTCCTTGTACATATACAGGACATACGTTTGATAAGAGTAAGAAAGCATACATAACTTCAACAAATCGATAAACTGTATACGTTAAGCATTTGTAATTTTCACCATCTGTCATTGTTTGTGATTGTTAACAAATGGGATTCTTTTCCTAATACAGCGGAGATACAGATGATAGAGTGCCCGTGACATCAACTAGGTATGGAATCAACGAACTCGGGCTTTCCATTAAAACTCCCTGGTACCCGTGGTACTACGAAGGAGAGGTAAAGAAAGAACTCAGACCGCATTTTTTGTGAATATATTGGACTCTCTTATAAGTCAATTGTGTTAAAGTAGATTTAAGAATTCCTTCTGAAAGATATTTTATTACTACTTTCTGTTTTAGGTTGGTGGTTATGTAGTAGAGTATCAGAACTTAACATTTGCGACCATAAGCACATGGTTCAGCCTTTTTAAAGAGTTACTAGAAATTGGTTGTTCAGCTAAAGTCTCAAGCAATCACAAGATTCAACATTATATATGCGTGTACAATAAATGGAATCAACATTTCTAACTCAATAGGCAGAAAAAAAGGCATCAAGGAAACTATAGCATCTTTTCTTATTGGTGAATACAAGAGAATCAGGAGTTAACAAGATTTTACCAGAGGGTTTTTTTTTTCCAATGAGCAGTTATGTCTCAGTTCCATATTCACTTGTAAAAATATCAGGGATGAGGTGTTAGCAGGATTTTTCCGAGATGGACATTTTTTTCCATAAGCCTGTGTGCTTGAGCAGCGTCAGAAAATATGTAAGTCCTAGAAATTCTAGGTATGATTGAACCGTTTTCAATTAGTGGCCAAATCTCCTTCTTGACAAGTTGAAGAATTCTTTGTGTATCAGTGGCACTAAAAGTAGTCAAGTCTAGACCTGCCATTGACGAATCAAATCATGTTGAGTTCTAAATGTTTAATTGAAAGCGAGGGATTCATGCTTATTTCTTAAAAGAATTTCTTGAAGGAATATTTACCCATAATTTGAAGATGCCCCGTCCAAAGAAACATCAGTTTAGAGTGGCCATTTTTGCCCAGATCTCCATATCGAATAACAATGAGTTTGCCGCCAACGGCAAGGCTGCTCAAATTCTGATCAAAAGAAATTCCTCCGAGAGAGTCAAGTATGTAGTTCACCCCTTCAGAATAACATGATAAAACAGCACAAAATTAGGCTCAAAATGCAAATGAAAGAAGAATACGTCACAAACACTAGTCATCGAGTTAAAATAATGCATTCACATGAAAGTTGGAGAACTCTAACACAAATAAAACTGAATGAATATATAGCACCATTGTTGTTTGTAAAGATAAACGACATTCAACTACAACATTGACGGGCAACACGTAACTACCACTACCAATTCCTCGATTGGTTTCTCTAATATTGCACAAAAGTTCTATAATCATTAATTTTCCCAAGATATCAAGGTCTCATAGTTCTTTTGATACATCTCCCAGTTCAAGTCTTGTAAGAATTTTTCAGCTAAAAACGGCCGCTCTCTCCCTTGATTTATGTCATTCTAACCCCAGAAGAAACAATTGAATTAGACCACGGGTTGATAAACAGAGATTTTTAAGTAAAAGTACCAGTACTCTTGGTTTTGGCATATACACGCCAAGAGAAATTCTCCTCCTTATGGTTAATGCAAACATCAGCTCCTAATGATGTACAAAATTGTACTTTTCACTTGCTTCCTAGTAAGCCAATAAAATAAAGAAGTCAACTGCATAATTAAGTAATTTTTCACATCCAGCCTAAATTTGAACCAATTAGTTCTTTTTCTTCGATATCAACAATTTACAGATATATAACTTAAGATGAGTTGGTAAGGGTAAGAAATATCTATCTGAATCAATAACATACAACATATTCAAGACAATCTTATGAACAAGTCAAACCAAGAGCAATAAACCTGCTGTTGCAAATACTTGGCAGCCGTAATGTTTTGCAATTTGAATTGCCAATGACCCAACTTCTCCTGCTCATCCATGTATCTACGATATTAGGGAACACAATAAGTTCTTGTTTTATTTCTTCACAAGCTCAAAGATAGAACAATGAAATTCATGCTAATATAAAACGAGGTTTGATTGCATAAAATAATACCAAAATTTTTTGACCACGTGTAATCTTGTTCATGACGAAAAGACTATGCCAAATGAGACATGCAGCACGAGGTAAGGCTGCAGCACGAGCTAAATTTAAGTTTCTCGGAGCAGACATGATATTTGTTGCAGGGACAGCTAGAAAATCAGCATATCCTCCTCCGTCGTTAAGAAGGCCACACACCTATAAAATATACCCATGAAACAAAGATAAACAATCAAAGTTGATCTACCATCACAATAAAAATTGGTTTAAAACTAGACCATGAATGAAATGCTCATATGTGGTCAAAAAGAGACGGCCCCACTTGCCGTTTTACTATTACTGTAACGCCCCAAGCCCGAGATGTGGCACCCGCCATGCCGTAGACTAAACTAGGACACAAGGCTATATCAAAACAATTATCGTCTAAACATAACATAAGGCTCCAAAATATCAAGATGTCGAAAAGAATCCATTTCATTCATCTTCCCAAAAGATATACAATATTCATTACAACTCTCTTCCCCAATAACAAAAATAGTTGGGAAGGTATGTATAACCTAATCTATACAAAATATGGCTATACATCAAGCTATCAAAAATAACCTCCATCATGTCTATCCTAACTATGACTATGAGGCCCAAAAATCAGTCCAATCACCTTCAACAAATTCATCACCTGCGGGGTTAAACAAAAAGAGTGAGTGATATAATCACCCAGTAAGTAGTAGAGGTTTTCTTTGGGGCTTAAGTTTGTTATTCATATATAGGTACATTTCCAAATCAAAATCAAAGTTATTAACGGCATAACATGTGGTCAAGTCAAAACCATACACATTCAAACATTGCATAAAGCAATTCAAAGAAAAGAGAGCTCAAGTAGTTAGTGGACACATGACCCTAGAATTCCAATTGTTAACTATAACCCGATTAACGCGGTTCAAAACCAACTATCACCCGGTTGGTGCGGTTCAAGACTAACTATAACCCGGTTAGTACGGTTCAAAATAATTTGCTACCATTACCAATTTAGGGAAACTAGTCCCGTCATACAACCATTTCACATACAAGAGCTCAAGCAATTATTCGTTCAAATAATTCATGAGACCACATAACTTATTTCATAGAAAACCAAAGTAACCAAACGTAAGCCCATTTATATAAAGAAAATATCATCCCATTCATTTCTCATCATTAAAACATTTGCAAGGAAAAGAGAATCAATTGCTACTTACCTCACTCCAAGACTAATTCAAATAGTCGGAATAAGGATAAACGTCGTCGTCACCTATAATATACAAATAAGACTTGTATCACATACTGATTCTATTAAGAAACCATAAAAGAGGCTTAAGCCTAGTTTAACACGCAAAATGAGGAAAAGAGGCAAAACTGTACTGACTCGCGGCGTCAGCTACAGTACCCAGCCGCGACTCCAGCCGCGGCGCGGCTGAGGTCGCGGCTCAGGTCAGAGCCAGCGGCCCTTCATCCGCGGTCTCATCCGCGGCACGGGTGGCACCGCGGATGAGCCCAGAAAGGCTGCTGCAACGAGCCGCGGTCTCATTCGTGGAGCGGATGGCACCGCGGATGAACCCAGCAAGACGGCCTGCAATCTCTGCAACTCTCAAAATTCAAAATCCGACTTTCTCAACTCAACCCAACACAATCTAACACCAAAATAGCTTCAAATAAGGCACAATATGGTAAGGAAACACTATCTTAACATCATAAGCAACATATTCCATAAATCATTCTCAAAATCACACAAGATTTACAAAAGTCTCATACCCAAATTTCTTCAAATCCCTAACTCATCCACCTCACACACTTATCCCATAAGACATGCACTTTCTCTACTACTATATCTAATACAAGAACAACATAGTCTAAGAGCATCCAATAAAGCCATAATTTTGAATTCTCAAGCAAAATAATCAAAGTGTGAAAGAGCTAAAAAGAAGAAGTAGGAAAAAGAGTTACCTTGAGGGGGATTTGGGAAAAAAGTTTCAAAATGACTTCTACTAGCTTCCTTTGGGGATGAAATCCCTTCAATTCCTCCTTCAATGGGTTGAGAAAATGGGAAGAAATTTAGAGGAATTCTTTCAAAAGGGAAGAGGAAGAGTGAAGGAAAATGAAAAGGGAATTTTAGTCTTTAGGGCAAAAATTGAGTTTCAAGAATTTACAACTAAGGACACTACTTTTTACAAAGCACACAATGGCCCAAGAAGGTTTAATTTTCATAAAGGTCCATAAGGGCCTTAATATCACAATTACTAATCACACTGGATTTAATCTTTCATAGTTTCATTAATAGGAAAAGGGCGCGTGTGATCATTGTTATCACTGCGATACGATTCTGAATTGTTGTCCGTTACTGATGAATGATAAATAGCTCCTTCTCTACTGTCATGTTTTAAATGCTGCTGATAAGATTGAAAGCTAAGTTCCAGAATGATTAGCTTTTCTTTCTCGTTTGAAAATGGATATTTTTTTCTCAAAAAAAAAAAAAGAAAATGGATATTTTTATTGTCAAAAAAAAGAAAATGGATATTTTTGCTTCAAATCCCACTTTTGCCTCCTCGCAAAAATGCTAATCTATGTACTAATTCTACTGAAGTTTGTATGGTAACATGATGGTACCATACTATATTAACATTGAATGCATTTTCATAGATTTTTCAAAAAAAAAAAACATTGAATGCAATTGGTATTTATTTATTCTTTTGACAAAAAAAAAAAAAAAGAGAAAGATTTTGTTAACCTTTGAGCAAAAGAGCTTGCAAATGGGCTGGAATTCACTAGTTTGTTTGGTTAAGTTTCTGAGAAACATATTTTAATTTTTACCTCACATACACAGCCATATAAAAAAAAATGCTTACAATAATGTTTTGAGAAATACTTCAAAAATAACTATCCAAATGAAGTGAAAATATTCCGAGCTTGTACTTCCAAAAGGAGGAAGTGCTTTAGCTTATAAGGGGGAAAAAAGGAAGAAAAGAAAAATCTGTACTAATGATCAATTAGTATTAAGTAATGATCCATTAGTATTAAGTACATTAGTACTAAATCATGTTACACTGTTTAACCGGGCTTGAAAGAAAAAAAAAATTATGACAAAAAAATCCACTTATCTTCGTCGAAATATATTTTTTAAGTAATGGGTACCTGCAATTAAGGCTGTAAACGAACCGAGCTGTTCGCGAACACAGCTCGGCTCGGCTCGTGAAAGCTCGAGTTCGGCTCGTTCGTGAAGCTAAACGAGCCGAGCTCGAACACAAATTTTGGCTCGTTTATTAAACGAGCGAGCTCGAGCTCGGTTCGTTTAATAAACGAACAAGAGTTCGAACATGAGATATTCGGCTCGGCTCGGCTCGAATAACACTTTTATGCTTATTTGAACCGAGCTGTTCGCGAACAAAGCTCGACTCGGCTCGTGAAAGCTCGAGTTCGGCTCAGTTCGTATAACTAAACGAGCCGAGCTCGAACACAAATTTGAGCTCGTTTAATAAACGAGCTCGGCTCGGCTCGGCTCGTTTATTAAATGAACACAAGCTCGAACCGGCAATACTCGGCTCGACTCGACTCGTTTACAGCTCTACCTGCAATCAAGTACTAACCTCGTCAATAAACTTTCCTCAAAAAAAAAAAAAAAAAACCTCGTCAAAAAAATAAAAAATAAAAAAGTACTAACCTCGTCATCTTTCTTCCAACCGGTTACCAATCTCCCAATCATCACAATCTTCCCCGAGCACTCCATGCCCAGAGGACAATTGCTCCATTTATAAAGCCCCCACCTTCGTCGCGACAAATCGATTCTGTTGACGGTGGTAGCTGTTACTTTAATCAAAACCTGGTCATCCATGAGTACTAGCGGATCCACCTCTTTGAGAGTCAATACTTCAGGCCCTCCCCCGTTATTGTACGCTACTACCTTCATATTGTTTCTGGTTACCAAACTCTGAATAATAATAATAATAATAATAATTTCTTACAAAAAAATTAAAAAAAACACACACCTAAGATGTGCTGTAATTTATAGTAAACATTGTGAGAGAGAGAGAGAGAATGCTACCCATACGACAATGAATTGTAATCACACTGATACGATGATACAATACGTTGCCGCTTTTCACGCAGTCAATTAAGAGCATAGGGTATGGTGGATAAGCGATAACGTAGAACATATCTCGTTTTTCCGGATAAACTAAAATTCATTTTTTTAAGGATAGTTTAAGATTTAGGAGTGTGAATAAGAGGATTATCCTAATCTTTTCAAGAGATCTTTCGACAGCGAAAATTTGAGTTCGAATTTTTCTTAGGTGAACTTTGCCAACAGAATCACGGTTCTACTACTTTTGTGATTCCCGTGCCCTTCAGAATAAAAATTTAATTATATTAAAAAAAGAAAAGAAACAAAAAAAAAAAGCCTAATTCAATTTTAATTCCTCATCTGATCTGACATTCTTATACTGCCTCCCTCAAAAACAAATCCCCACCCTTGATCCGCCTAGCACTGCTCCTCGTTGCTGGTCGCCGCTGCGACATTGCTCCGCTGCCTATCTTCGTTGCCACTATTGTTCTGCTCGCCGCTTCCCCAAACTTCTCCTAAAACCGCAACCGTGGGTAAGTCCAATTATAATGGAATATTTTGTATGCTTTAAAATCAGATGGCCTAGCATTGAGTTCAGGAAAACGAATCCATGACTATTAGGAGACAGGTTTTCATTTTTATGTCATACACAATGTCTGAAAAGTAGTTAGTGCCTAATAAGTGATTTGGGGATGGATACTTTTTTTTTTTTTTTCTTGAGATGAGAAATCAGTGTTTTAGCGCTGAGTGCAGCAGTGGCGGTGATTTCATCCAAGACTCAAATTAAATTTCCATGATTTGTTGCACCTTATGGCTGGAAAGGTAGGTGGCGATGGCCTAATTGGTGAGCTATGTAATGGGTTTAAGCTGTTAATGGACAAGAATAAAGGAGTTTTGTGTATTGATGTTCAGATTGAATCCTAAGTTGATGAAGCAGACTCAGTTTTTGTAATTTATTTCTTCGGTGACATTTTCTTCAAATTTATTCCCTCCTTTTGTGGTGTTCTTTTGGAAGTAGACTTCATTTGTTTAAGTTGTAACGGTTAGACATCTAATTAAGAACTAATTACCTGATAAAAGATTTTACTCCTCTAAAATCTGCACAAGACTGGAGAAATGATGCTAAATAACATATAAAATGTCCATGCACCGTTGAGGTCTACCCTCTGTTTACTGAAGGGTGACAACAATCACTCTGTCTATGGACACTCTCGTTTCGCATACTTCCTTAATTAATTTATAAGGTTTTTGAGCAAACAAAGTTATTCAACTATTTTAAGTTCAAAAGTTATTTGTCCCTATTTCCATTTAGATAATGAATTTTTCCAAGGCCTCTTATTTGACTTTTGTTGATAAAACACATATGGATGCTAATCCTTGCGATAATGTAGGATTACATTAAGTGCTAGTTCACATTTGGGCACCGTACATTGAAAGCCTTTCAACTCACCTCATGGCGCCCTCACGCACTGCAGTGAGACCTCAAACCAAATTTATTAATATCATTATTAAACTCTTAACTTTGCGGTTGCTCTCAATTTCCCAAATAGTTGCTCTGGTTGATCTACTCTTTTTTGCGCCTCTCACCCCCACCCCCCTTCCCCGGGCGGCATTTGTCAAAGCTTTTCCTAATTGGTAAAAGAACTGCAAAAACTTAAAAGAAGGACTTGATTGTCTCTGGGTGATCTACTCCCTTTGTTTCTCGTTCTCTTTAGTATGACAATTTGTACAAACAATCCTTCCATCACTGGCCCCTCTTCTCACCTCTCATCCTGTTCTGTTTGCCCCTTTCCAAATTCCTCTGTTTACTCAATGAAATCCCTCATTTTTGCTCGATAGAGGGAACAGCACCCCCCCCCCCCCCCCACACACACACACACAGACACACAAAAAAAAAAAAAAAAACACCCAAACCCCAAAACCAAAAAACAAAAACCCAAAAAAAAAATTTACAGTAACACTATTGCTTAGTTGGTTGATACTCTTTGCCTCCTCCTCCTCATCGTTCAGTTGTGCAGTTACAGTTATGAGGGCAGTAGTTTTTGAGAAATCCGGAGGAGGGCCAAGTGCGTTGAAGTTGGTGGAATTAGATAGTCCTCAACTTGGAGATGACCAGGTTTTAATCAAAGTAGCAGCCGCCGCAGTCAACCGAATGGATTTGGATCAAAGATTAAACGGAGTGTGTATAACAACTCATCCTGGTGGTTTATTCTGTCCGGGGGGTAGAATGTTCCGGACACATCAAAGCTGTCGGCCCAGGTGTAACTCAGTGGAAAGTGGGTGACCGGGTAAGTTGGTTTCACTCAATCCATTGAAAAATAAGGAATTTTTATTTTCTTAAAAAAATTACTTTATTTATGCCGTTATGTCTGGTGGCAGTATCTGCTCAGACTTTGACTTCCCAGTATTGGCATCAGAAAATTTATCATAGTTGTAAATGGCATTTACGCAGGTCTGTGCACTTCTTGATAATGGAGGGTATGCTGAAGAAGTGGCAGTATCTTCTAGGCTTGTTCTTCCAGTTCCTTCAAATGTTCCCCTTACATATGCTGCAAGCTTGCCAGAGGCTGCCTGCAATGCCTGGCAAGTCTCGTCTCTTGTCAATTTAGGACCAGGAAAAAGATTATTGATAATCCACAATTTTCATTTTTTTTCCTCTTGTTCCCTTCCCTTCTGTTGTAGTACATTATTAGTTAAGAGTATAAAGTGAAATAGCCAAACATGCTTGAGATTTGGATTTCTTTTGTGCTTTATAAGTAGCCAAAGATGAAAGAAAGAGCTTTTAGTAAATGCATTATGCTGAAGCATGTGTTGTTTTTATTCTGGGAAGAAGAAATTTGGCTTATAGACCATTACAGTACAATTTATGTTTTCATAGACCATCCAAGTTATTAATCCACTGGGTGATGCAAATTGTTATGGATAAGTATCTAATACACAATGAAACTGGTTCGATAATTATTGTGAATGAACTTTTTGCAAATTTATATACAATTTTGAAGTAGAAATATAGCTGTCCCCCAACTTGATCGAAAATAAACCCATAATTAAATGTATGGAGTATAATCTTAGAAGCTTCTTTGATTCTATTGGTGGAGTGTAGCTCATAGCAATTAGCATCCACATCGCTGGACTAGTCTTCTTCACTGAATTAGAAAAATTAATTTGTTTCACACAGAGTTTGTCTAGGATCTAAAAGGAAAAATGTTGGTGAGCCTGTGGCAGTGCCACCATATTCTTGTTCTTTTTGATCTTCTTGGAGATCGTCATATCTTCTTTGCTCCATCATTTATTGATCCTCAAGTTTATACCAGCAGTTGATCCCTTTGATTCTGTTGGCCAAACAAATACTTGGAGTATGATTTTTTTCCTTTCTTGAACTTCTTAGTATAAGACTATCGAATGATGGTTCTCAAAAGTATACAGGTATTACTAGGACAAGGTTACTTCAAATGAATTTGTACAGCAGCCTCCAATTTAGTGGCAAATAAATATTATTAGATGAAACTCTATTTAGGACATCGGACAGCAAATGGCACAACAATTTGATTAGTCTACTTCAAATTGCTCATTAATGTCCCCAAGAAATTTACATATGATATACTCATCTTCCCCACACCCCCTTCCCCCCCCCCCCCCCCCCCCTCCCAACAAAAAAAAATGAAAAACACATCATTAAGTTTTTTTAATTTACCTCTGGCCATAAATGCCTCAAAGTTTGACAGTATCAAAGGATTCAACATTTGAATTTGATTGCACAGCTACGAATTCAAAATTAGAACTGTAGTGGACTATTAGAAAATTTTAAAGGTTGAGAGAACAAAATTAAATAAAATTTATGGATGATGCAATTTGCAGATTATGGTTTTATCCACAAATCATAGCCCCCATAATATCCCGTGCACACGTTATTCGTATTAACTGTAGTGACGTGTAATATTTTCTTAATTTACACATGATATTTGGATTTCTTTTGTGCTTTATAAGTAGTCAAAGATGAAAGGAAGAGCTTTTGGTAAATGCATTATGCTTAAATATGTTCCCCCCCCCTCCCCTCGGGAAGAAGAAAATTGGCTTATGCAATATTTTAGTTTGTAATAAATAGTTAAAAACTATGACAATGCTTGATACTCGTCAGTCGAAAGTGAGTATCCTACTGCTTCATCAGAGTTCACCAATATCTGTGTTCCATGGACATATAATGAACTGAAACTGACCCCAAATATTGAGAATGCCGTCGTTTTGATTTGCTAATTAGTTGTATTCAGAGAACACTGAAACTCAGACCTTCAGGAGGGAATTAGTTAGTTGATGTTATTTAGATTAGTTGGCCGTTGTTGACAGTTGTCACAACCGAATTCTTAGATTTGGACGGAAATATTGTTACCAGTAAATGGGAGGGAATCGGCTGAAATGTTACGTCTTTGCATATCGTAGGATGATTTCCATCAAATTGTAAACTTCTCTATCTCTTCATATTCTTTTTCTTATCTAATGATACCTACATTATATTCTTGTTCTTGTTTCAATTCAAACCAATGAGTTAACTCAATTGTTTCTTGCAAATTGGACGTTTTATTATTAGTCCAGACACACTTACCTACATTTAAATGTCCAAAATTAGCAAAAATAGAAAAAAAGTATTTTTTTTTTCAGTTGTAAGGAACCATGAACACCTAAACTGCTCAAAGGAAGTTCTCCAACCACTGATTCAGTAATCTGGATTGGGTTTAATTACTCTACTTAAACTGTTAATGCAAAGTCAAACTGGGATATTACTTTGAAAAGGCGAGACTTCTATTTTAAGGTTATGAGTTGTTTCAAACTTGAACTGGTAAGCAATCAAAAAATTCTAAGATTCTTACCAGTAGATAACTTTTGCCTTATGCTGGAAGAATATCTATGATTTGATATTCTAGTATTCGTGTATTATCCAGGATCTCAAGTAGGAGCATCTAATATTTGTTTCTTTTCTATACTCATTTCTTCGAGATGTAGTGTGGCTTAAGAAGATGTTGATGATGTATATGCTTGTGTTTTTCCGTGTCATATTTCAGATACATGAGTGCTCTGGTGATATTGGGTTATTCACCCTTCAGGTGGCGAAATATAAGGGGCCATTGGTGTATGTCACTGCAGGTTTACTTCAGCTGTTCACTTGCCAAACTGTGTTAACTTTATAATTTGCATCGACTGCCTTGTCATTGTTTTTTCATTGTTGGTTAAAAGTACATTTTTTTAGGAAGTGATGGAAAGTTAGATTTTACAAGCGTCGTGGCGCTGACATTTGCATCAACTGCAAAAATGAAGATTTTGTTTCTCAAGTGATGGAACGAACTGATAACAGAGGTATAGTCTATTATGTGTCCTTCTTGTATAGTTTTTTTTTTAAATTGTTTTTCAATATTGCATTTTCCCACGAGCTTCCAAACTTGTTGAAGATCTTAATGGATTTTGTTTTTTAAAATGGACAACAATAGTTATGCTTGGTGCAGGGTTCTTGAATGTGACCTGAAATTTTGAACTCCACTGTATCTTTCCTTTTCTTGCAAACAATCCCAACTAAAATTCTTCGACATCAAGTTTTCATGTTGTAGTGGCAAGTTCGGCAGTCAACTTAAGAAAAGATCTACAAATCTTAGGGTTTGGGGGCATACTGCTTTGGTTGGAATTTCACGGGCCCTCGTTGGTAAACCTAACATTTTCAGAATTGATGCAAAAACGTGTAAAAATCCAGGGTAAATCTGTTTTGGCTATCATATTTTTGACTTGTTTGTTTATGTGCGTTTGTGGAGTTATCATCACCTTTATATTTTGTACTTTGGATATCATTTTTTGGTTGCTTTTGTAATTGACTGCTTTTCACATTTTGATCACTTAAAATATGAGCTGTATGGCTTAGTATCTGTTGATGCAGTGCTTAACAGATGGAACAAAAAATTAGACACAAGGGCGTCCATTATTGATTCTGTGAAGAACGAAGTTTGGCCGGCAATTGAAAATGGATCGGTGCGACCTTTGGTGTATAAAATTTTTCAAATGTCTGAAGCAACTGCTGCTCACAAGCTTATGGTGGGTGCGAACATTTTTCAGAATATATTCTGTGTCACTGGACGATATATTTTGCGCCTGGATGGACATTCTACACCCATAAAGTAGCATGACATATCCTGGGGAAGATATTAGTCGTTCCGAACCCCACAAATTCATGAAAAGCTTGGCATTGAATGATGACATAATACAAAAATTGCTTCGATGTCCATAATATATGCTTGGCATCAGACAGCTTATAATTCAAAAGCGCATCTGCTTTCTATTTATGGTGGCTAATTGACAGTCTAAAAGCTTCAGTTTTCTGTGGCTAACTGATTGAATCACTATATACATGCATACATTCCTGTGTGTGTGTGTGTATATATATATATCACTATATAAATGCATACATACATATGTGTGTGTCTATATATACACACACACATACATATATAAATATACATACATATTTATACAACACTAAAATATACAGACTGGTGTTGAACTTCTGAGTGTTATGAAAAATGTCCTCATGCGGGTGATAGTTCATTTTATTTGTGTACAGCTACGAATGACTGCGTGAGCATCAACGGCAGACAATTAATGATTGATAAGCTTTTGTGAGCTAATTTTAGTAGTAGTAAGCCGGCGATAAATACTTAGGTGGACCGAGTTCACTGAATAGTGTCATAGATCTCTTAGTCCAGCCAACTCATTCATATGGTGGACCACAGGTGAAGTGGCAACTTTTGGACCAAGTGATTCACGACACTATTCCGTATATCTGGTTAACTTAAGTATTTCTCTTGAGCTGGCTTCTACTCTCCATAATAATAATAATAATAATAATAATATGTATCCAAATAAATTGAGTAAACATATAGCACGGAGCTCCGTTAGATGGAATTTAATTGGGACTGTGAAAGATGGTTAAATTCAAACAATTTCATATTTGTTATAGGATCAATATGACAACAATATGGGTGGGAATAAAATGGGTTAATCCTATTTTGATTATACCCAAATACTCAATAAATTTCATTTTATTAATTTTTTAAAACTATCTTTCCTTATTAATCAATTGCTTTTTTTCTATTATCATTTAGTTTTTTTTAATTTAACCTTAATATTTCTTTTTTATATCATTCATATTTTAGTTTATTAACATCAATAAATTTTCAATTTTTTTTGTTTTTATATTATTCTTTTTTAAATCTCATTTTTTAATGTTTTCTAACATTTTAATTATAAACTATAGTTTTTTAATACTTTTTAACCTTTCAATGAAAACTATAATTTTTCAATGATTACATATAAGAAGGATAGATTGATAATACATAGATCCACCCCTAAAAAAATTAATTTGAATGTTATTTTATTAAAACATTGGATACTAAAATTCATCACTTATGCTCGTGTATGTGTTGAATTGATTGGTGAATCTCAATTTCTTACTATTTTTCCTATGGTTAATAAGTTTGGAGTTAAAATGTTGTAAAAAGAATTGAGTATGAATGGTTACCACTCTGCAAAAAAAATTGACCATTTAAAAAAAATTGCAACGTTTAAATCAAAATCTCAATTTGTGTGGGTACTAAAATACAAAAGTAATTGCAAGCTTATTTTGGAGAGTGGAGAATCTAGTAATATGGCTACTTTTTAGAAATTAAATAATAATAAGAAATTTTCCTGTAGTTTTTCCACTTAAAATGGCAAATAATACTAACAACGCTTTTTAAAGTATAATTATGTGACACAAAAAGATGAATTAAAAAACTTTAAAAAGTGATTGAAAAACATCTTTAGAGAATATTCTAAAATAATCTTCTAAAATGCCTTGTCCAAACTAAACCATTGTTTCAAAGACAAAATGTGCATTGGCTTATTTGAAGAATGTTGCATGAACAACTGTAGACTTGGAATTTGATTTAAAAATTTACAATTCTACATATTTTAATTAAGGCCCTCAACATATGAAATCTACATGAATTTTTTTAGTACAAAGATCAATTTAACCACATGTCAAGAGGTAAAATTTAACATAATATTCAGATGGGAAATATATAACTAGGTTAAAATAAAGAAGCCAATAATAGAGAAATAAAATCACAACATCCCAATCATTATATCAAGGATGTCGGGACCACAATATTTCACTGTCATTGAAAAAAATGTTAAAAGTCAATAAAACAAAGAAAGGATGAAAGATACTTTGTTAATGTAGCTTAAAATGAAGGATTTTTTCAAGAGAAAGTATGGAAGAGGTGGATCTAATCAAATATAAATTATTCCAAAATTTTTTATATTTTGGTATGGGAGTCCCAATTAATTCCCAATCATACTCATTTTTAAATGAATATTAATGGGTATAATCCCAAATAAGTCTAATTCCATATTATTGATACCCATACCGCCCAAGTTAAATATGGACATGGAATCCCAATGAATCTTGTCTTTAGTGTTTATAAGCAGGCTTTTGTTTAACTAGAACGCGTGTTGATGTCTATTATAACTATGACTATTCAATTTTGCAATTTCATATGCATTATTACACAAATTCTTATGGCAATGAATGGCAAGAAACGTTGTTGTTTCTAGATAAGAGTGAATTTTCAAGGAAAGGAAATGAATAGCTACCGTTCAAAAGTTGAAGAACCTCAGGAATTCCATCGGTGTTACATTTGAAAATTTAAACCATTGATAGATCAATACCAATTTACAAGTGTTTCAAAAATTTATTCAACAAATGTTGGAATTGTATCATCCAATCATAAATGAACTCTCGGTTTAAAAAAATGTAATTAAAGGGAATTAGTAAAATCAATTAATTTCAAAAATAGCTCCAAAAAATCACCGATTTTCAACTTATTTGAGTTTTGTGGCACAAAATGATTTAGTCTCATGTATAATCAAGGGCAAACAAACGAAAGGAGAAATTGTCCTTTACTACTTGTCTTAATTGAGAGTTAGGAATTACGCGCTGCTGTTACGTGCGTATTCTAACTAATCTTAACGTGTGGTCCTAACAAACATGTAATACAAGTATTTGATAAAAAAAAAAAAAAAACGTATGGTCCTATAAAAAATTGCCAATTAAGCCTCTTAAGACGGACATTGTTTAAGCTCGTGTCCAATCTAAATAAAGTCCATCTTTTGACCCAATAAAAGCCCATTTAGGCAGCCCATTATGTAAGAGTTCTAAACAAGTCCTCCTTGAGTCCAAGATTCACCCGCTGTACTGGCTTTTTTTTTTCTTTTGTTTTTTTTTTTTTGACAAAATCTTCGCGACATTACTTAATAAAATTAAATAACAATTAAAGATACAGTAAGGTGATGAGTTTTCTGTATCCTTCACCTATCAGTATTTACAATAATACAAAAGGAAAGATAAGAAAGAGTAATAGAAATATCCGCGAAGATAAAAAGATAAGAAACACAAGTAGGGGTGAAATTGGCTGGTTATTCCTCATGATAGCTCCTCTTCAGCATAGGATTTCCTTGTGATAGCTCCTCTTTCAGCACTAATTCAAGAAATATTTTGTTTTGACTGTCAGGTCCAACAAGGGGGCAATGTGGGCATGATTGAATCGTATCAAACTTTGACACACTGTTTTAATTTATTATTTTTTTGGGCCAATCACAAATTTAGTAAAAAAATTGCTAAATTAGCAGTTTAGAATGTGTATTGCTTGCATCTAGTGTCTTAGGATGTCTAGAGAAAATTTAAGTTGGTTGGCTGAAATTTGGTAAATTTTTTTCCATTGCGGTGTGTAGTTGACTATCGGATGTGATTCTGTTACTTGACTTTTATCGTTTGCTGATTATCATAAGTTCTTTAGCATGTGTATTCAGTGGGTGCTTTTTGAATTGTCTTAGCAGTGCGTGTGTTAGGTAAATAAATATTTTAACTCTGTTTAATTTTTTTTATTTAGGCATTATAACCATCTTCCTTTGCTTTCCAGGATAAAGACCTGAAAAGACTACGAATTTGAGTCTAGATTTGGCTATCTTTTCTCTAGACTTGTAATTGTTGCATTCTGGGAAACTGATTTTTGGTTATGTTTCTTCATTTGGAACTTTGGTGCAGTCCAGCACAATAACACAGTACAACAATAAAAAGCAAACAAAAGAGACTTGTTATATTCCCAAATAAGTCTTGTTCTTGTCAGTATAACTATACTTAATTATTTAGCTTTAGGATTATATGTATTTTCTTGTTACTAAACAAGATGGCAAAAACTGAACGCATTATACATGGTGCATGAATTTCAAAGCTATAATATTCTGAAGTGGCCTGATGGACAAACTTTTTTGTTGTGAACTCCTATGAAGCTTTAGCACAATAATATGTTGCTCTGTGAACATCTTAGATGTCCTCAAACTGTTTGTTTTGGTTGCTTCTAGAAGAGTTGTTGTTCTTATCTTTCTAGATATTAAGGGTTTTTCCTCAACCATCTATCCTGCTTTTGACTGAAGTCGGAACATGTAATTCTTATTTTCTGAACTGTCTTTTTGTCATTTTGTTACATTTCTAATGTGTGTTGGTAGAGTTCTTATATCACATTGACATACTGTTACATGAATTATTTGCTTTACTGGTCTTGGGCATAACTGGTGTTGCAAATTCCTCGCTAGGATTTGCAAGTGAGTTCTTTGTGCCAGTTCTTTTCATCTATCGGTGATATGTTTGGTTGGTTATTTTTGTGCTGTAGAATTGAAACAAGGTGTTCTTCAGAGGCTTCTCTAGAGAATTTTAATTTTAATATTTTCCTGAGTACTCCGAAGTATCATGGCTACATTGTGGTTGTTTGTGTGAATGTTTTTCTAGACATTGACACTTGAACAAGCCATGCTCTTCCATTCTCCCAAAATCACACAAGGCTAGATTTGACCTCCAAAATGGGGAGCAAAGTTGCATTACTGCATCTTACTGCAGCCTTGGCTGCACCACTACCTATTACGGGAACAAAACTTCTGAACACTGTCGGATATAGGAAAGAAGGCATAATCCTTATGTGGGCAACCATGGTGTTCCATGCTCGAGAAACATCCTTCTTTAGTTTGCCTGAAATTCTTTCAGCATTTTAAAAAAATGGCATGTTTGAACAGACAAATATTTTTGCAAACTAAAGCTTTTGCAAACTGGAATGATGTGTTTAAGCACCAGTGTAGCCACTGATCAAGTTTGGTAAATAGTCCATGTGAGGCTCATTTTGGTGAAAAGCCTACTATCTATATGCTAGCCCACAATTCCACGTGTATGCATGAGTCAACCAAGAGATTGTTATATATCACAAAATTAGTTGCTTATATACTATTGTCAGCTTCTGCCTAAAAATTTTTTATTGTATGTCGCAGATGCTATTATTGTTAATGGCGTGGTTGTGTCCAAATTTTACTACTTACATAACCTTTTCATCCGATCCTAATGAATTTCCTGATTAACTAATGATGATTCTGTTTTTATTTCATCAGGAACCTCATGGTGGAAAAAGAGCTCAACTGGAAGTTTCTTTTTGACTGAAGCTTGGGGATGGCATTGTACAATTTGTCTTTACTTTGACAGGTTGAAACTAAGCAACAATCTCTTTTTCCTCTATTGAAAATCTAACCAAAAAATATTAACACGAATAGGAGTACAACATACGCAAGAGAGTTTGTCTGGATATAACTTTTGCTATTGTGCATCTATTGACACTCATAGGCTTATATAGGCTGTCTAAGTGCTTCAATTTGGAACATGTTATGGAATGTACTAGATAGCTGAACTCTCTAGCTTCTTTTGTAAGTCCATTGATATTATGGAATGTACGGATAGCTAAACTCTCCAGTTTCTTTTGTAAGCTCTGTGTCATCTACTTCCAAAATCAACAGCAATATTGTGATTTGGTGACTTGAATCTACATATTTCCCTGTGATTTATCACCCTGCATGCGTATTACGGTTATTATGGATCGTCAGGGTGATTTATCACCCTGCATCTGTATTATGGATTATTATGGATTGACTGTTAATAACGCAGTGCCTTCTATCTCATTTTTTGAAGAGGCACCTCTCCCCAAACGAGATGACACTATCACATTGATGAAGTGATAGTGTAACACAAGCTTAAGAATGGCCCCGCAGTCGACTCACACCAGAAATCCCTCCCCACATCTTGCATTCTTCCAATTAAGAATTACAGCGTCTCGCCGACGAACATATCTCTTTTGCCCTTTCGAACCTCTAAGGGCTGCCCCTGAAGATGTACAAGTAACAATAAGACATGAGGGTTGACCAACGATCGATATTTTCATATACAACATTCTTTTTACAAATTGATACGTAGAACGAATAGATGGTCGAACGGTTCAAGCTATTTGACTCCACCCAGAGGTTGGAGGTTTGAATTCTATTAACACCATATCCCTTTTCCTATTATAAGAGTGTAGGCATGATCACAAAAACAAATTGATACTATAATAGTGTAGGCATGATAAAAAAACAAATTGATACACTGACTATGACCCACATTCGTGTGTAGAAAACAATAATTGGTGAAAATGTTTCGCAGGTACGTTAATGGTCATAAAAAGGAAGAGAATTTTGTACAATTTGGCAAACACTAATGATATAGTAGTATCTTTGTAGTATTTTTAATCATAAGAAATTGTGCAATTTGCTTGATGTGCTGGTCTAATAGCAATTGATGATTGTTCACTAAGCTTGTGAACGAGAAGCAAGCGTAAGTCATACTTGCACCACTTACGTTGCAAGAAGCAACTCTACTCGCCAACAACATCCCGATTATTTCCATAGCCGAAATATCTACCTTTCTCCCATTGTGACCATCCCACCCTCCATCATTCATCAGTATGAGTTCCGGCATCCGAATGCGATGCATTGCGGCCATAATTGGTCATTTCGGGTGGAGAATAGTGATAGCAATTTACGAGCATAGCAACAGAATTTCTAAGGATTTTGGGCTTGTCACACACCTCGCTGACTCGCTTCGAGTTGGGGAGTCAATTGTCGAATATCACATGGCTTTCCCTCGAGTGGGTTCAGAGCCAAATCCTAAAGAATTCATTGAAGAAGAGTCAAGCTGAGGGACAAGAGAGTTTTGCAGTCCTCTTAGAATTTGCCATGATTCTTTTCGAAAAGGCTGATGATTTGGGCATGCTGGATAAGGGTTATGTTTGGATTGTTTCAGATGATGTTGCAAGCCTTCTTGATTCTGTTAGATCGTCCTGTATACTCAGATACAAGGAGTAATTGGATTAAAGACAAATTATCTTGAAACTAGCAATTCATTAGAAGCATTCGTGCAACGATTTAGAAGAAAGTATAGATCAGAATATCCTGAAGAAGACAACTATTCTATTCCAAGCATATATGCTCTTCGAGCTTGTGGTTTAATATGGGCCGTTGCCAAGACAATACAAAATTCTAATGACTTGGTGGACTCCATTTTGTCCAGTAACTTCGATGGTCTCAGTGGAAAAATAAGCTTCAAGAATGGTGCATTATTGAAAAAACCCCTGTACCAATTGGTAAATGTCATTGGGAAAAGCTAGAGAATGGTAGCATTGTGGTCACCTGAATTAGGCTTTACTTACAAAGGACCTAATTGGATCCGATGAAACATTGACGAAATATGGCAGAGACTCAAAAGGAGAAACAGTGACGTATGCCGATAATTATGTGGCAGTACAGAGAGGAAAGCTGCAATAACAACGACTATTAAACATCGCTGCCAGAAGAGAAACAATAATAGTTTTGCAGCTCAATTAGAAATTTAAAGATTTTATATAATGATAGTGATTAGCACACATATTATGTATGTGCAACTAATAAAATCGAAATTGTTTGTAGAGATAATTTTTCTCAAAATTTGTTTTTTCTGTGGAAAAATTTATCAAAAATGGATAAATGAGTAGTTATTTGGTAGTTACTAAACACAATTTACAATTTTTATAAGATTAAAAAATGATAAAAATAGAAAGAAACTACGGATTGAAACTAAGCACTTGATATGTGCTATATACATTAGTTATTGAATTGAATGAAGGTAATGGGACATGGCAAAGGAGATGTAAGCAGTTAAAACTAAAAACCAAAACGGCTTTTTTCATATTTGTGGGAAAATCTTAGGTGAATTGGGTTTATGGACCCATTTGTAGATCTTGTGGTCTAAAAAAGTGACACACAAATATAGTGATGTATGTTGATATAAGAAAGTAATATAAGAATGCTTATGTGACTTTATTTTAAATTACAAAGTCTGCAAGTAAAATCGTAAATCATATATGTAAGATTTTTCCTCTTGGCTGTGTCTTCTCACGACCCTCATGACACTTTTTAGTTCTACTTAGTGCATCCTTATGCCTTGTAGATTTCTTAATCATTGGCTGAACATCGCAAGGTACTGGCAAATAGTCTTGTGCATTTGAACTTTAAAGATCAAGGCACTGGTGACAAATAGATCAATTCCTGTAAGTTCAATTATGCTAGCTTTATTTTGACGTCCATTTGTCAATAACTTCTATCTACCCGCTGTACACTTTTCTTTTCTTTTTTTGTTTTTTTAAACCCTCATGAACTTTTTCTTAGCCTATGTTTAGTCACCACTTACCATTGTACTGAAATCTTTACAAGAATTGTCTGTTTCTAATTTTTAGTTTATGTGTTTGCTTGTGAATGTGAATTACACGTCTCTTGAAATAAGTAATCTAAACAAATCCAACAAATATGTCCTGCTTATTCTTTATATATCCATATTCTACAGGTAACAAATCTCACTGTCTCTTCATCACATTCATTTTTCCTCTCAATTTACTAATATTTCTACGCCAATGTAATAATCAATGACGAGAGAATATGTGATTTATAAAATAGTAATGACAATAGAATATGAGACTGGGGGATGATCCAGATTTAAAGGGAATACCAAAAACCTTAAATGGTGCAGCTATTAAGTGTGCGCACCACCCCACGACACATATTCTATGTTTGTTGACAAATCCATGTTCCGATTTAGAATTATATTGTGTTGCTGATAACGTCTTGGCTAAAATTGACCGTTGCTTTCTTAAGCAATTTGATGTTGGCTGGACGTGATGGTTTGTACAGGCTGTGTTGATGTTTACATTTGTTGTGGCTAGCTGGACCCAGCAGGTCAAGTACTCAACCCCCAAGACTTGATTTATTAAAGAAAATAAAACACAATAACATGTTACCATCCGAGTTTCTAATCCACTAGCTGATGCAAATCTTTACAGATAAGTATCTAATGCATAATGTGACTGCTTTTATATTTATGGTAAGTTAACTTTTTGTAAGTTTGTATCGAATTTTGAAGTAGACGCCACCAATTATTGTATAAGAGATGGTCGTTCCCTAACTTGATTGAACATAAATCCTTAATTAAATATGTGGGGTATAAGCTTGGAAGGCTTGCCGTTTCTAAGGGTGGAGTGTTGCTCATAGCAATTTAGCATCCACCTGGATGGGACTCAGAAAACCCAGTCTTCTTCGCTGGAATAGACAATTGATTTGTTCCACGCGGAGTTTGTCTTAGGATCTAAAAGGGAAATGTTGGCCATACGCGCTCTCGCAGCCTGTGGTGGCGGCACCACATTCTTTTTCTTTTTTTTTCTTTTTTTTTTTTGAGACCACCACATCTTCCTTACTCCATCATTTATTGATCCTCAAGTTTATAGCATCAACAGAATGTGGTCGTTGATCCTTTTGATTCTGTTGGCCAAATAAATACTTGAAGTATGCATTTATTGCAAAAATGGTTCTTGGACTTTTTTAATATAAGACTAATGAATGATAGTTACTAAAAGTATACATATATTGCTAAGAAAAGGATGGTTAAAATGAATGTGTACATCATGAGGAAGTGATCAAACTTGATTAGGGGATTGGAGCGCAAATAACAAAACAACTTGATTCTTTCACTTCAAACTGCTCATTATTGTCCTCAAGAAATTTATATATGATACTCTTTTTTATCTTTTTTCGCATTCGTAGTTGTCTATATCATTAATTTTTCTTAATTTACCTCTCGACGTAAATGCCTCAAGGTTTGACGGCATCAGAAGGATTCAACACTTGAATTTGACTGCATGGCTATCGAGTTCATAAATTAAAACTTTTTTGTGGGCTATTAAAAAGTTTTAAAGGTTGAGGGACCAGATTTAAATAAAATTGATGGGATGAATTGAAATGTAAACTGTGGGATTATCACAAATCGTAGCCACCAAAACTGCTTGTGCGCGTGTTATTTGTAGTGAATGGGGTAACATGTAATTGGCGCCGGGGATAACGGGACTAATGGGCAACCTTCTCCAATCTCAACTGGAGGTCAAACCGACAACGGTGCCTCAGCGCAGAACCGATGGCCCGCCGGTCCCTCGGAGACTTATAAAAGGTTAGAAAAGGCTAGAAAAGATAAAATACGTTAGAACAATTTATGTTAAGTAAAATCTTGGCTTAACATATCAAAGTTATGAGTTTGAATAGCCACTATATATACACACACATACATATACATATACATAGATGAGGAAATAAGTGATACAAATAAATAGATGGCTTAACATAGATGAGGAAATAAGTGATACATATACATAGATGGCTTAACATATCAAAGTTATGAGTTTGAATAGCCACTATATATATATACACACACATATACATATACATAGATGAGGAAATAAGTGATACAAATAAATCAAAATGAGTGATACAAATAAATCAATACAGTGTAAATTCTCAATATTATTAAGAAGATTGTATATTCCGTGAATAAAAACTATTCCTGAGCAATAAATCATAATTTTATATTTTAAAACAAAATATTTTAATTCAATACTATTGATTGTCACAAACTATTAATCCGGTCTAACTGCTTGTGTCTCTTTTTCCTCCTTCATAGTATAACACACAAAAGATAGACCATAGTCTCCATGAGATATGTTAAGGTTTGATGGTTACAATTATAATTATGTTATCTCTTCCTCTACTTCGTGTTGTTATTTAAAATCATACTCATGAGTTCTACAAGTCATGGCAGCCAATTGATTACTTCAAGGTTAGTGAAAACACAATTCACATTCAACATCCTGACTCATTATTCTATCCAGCCGTTTAAGTAGCACTAATTTGGATTTTCTCATATTACAATAACAGGCTAAAAACAACAAAATTTTTGTCTTTAATACATATAGATTGGATATAATTTAATTAGAACATGTTGTTGTTTTATATAAACCTTCTTTGACTCCTTCTTGCCATTTAAGATTTGGTAAATTAATAATAATTAATTGATCTGTCTCCACCACTCTATAAAAACAGCCCCATTAGGACTTAGGAGATGAGCTGATGATGAGCAGAAAAGAGACGAGTTTTCTTGCAGATTGGCTGATTGGAGTCGGCTAAAATTTGGATCAGCAGCACCCCACTTTTTTATTGTCCTACGTGGGAAGGGTCTATATAAGACAAATCAATTCATGCTAAGAGATGGCTTACGAGAAAAGTTTGTGGAAATTTTCTACCGAAATGAAGTTTGTCTTTGTGTTTGCTACTATCATTATTCTGTTTATTATTTGTAAAATAAATCATATATTGAAGAATTTCAAGAATTCTATGTGAATTGACGAAGTATTAACATGTGACAAAAAATAAATTTACGTAATCATTTGTGAATAAGATTTCAAAGTGAAAAACACAAGTTTTGTAATCTTAAATTGCAAGAATCCTATGCCATTATTGACAAAAGATTATGTCCATAATAAATAACATTCTTCTGGAGGAGATTTACAAGATGTATCATTCATTCATGGGAAGATTAACAAATTGCATCATTCATAATAAAAGTAACATTCATTTGGAGAAGACTATGTATGCATGAATCTAATTATCCATTACCAACTCAAAAAAGATAATTACAAATGGAGATCACTTTTATTTCTTAAACATGTATGCTCTCGAATACATAACAATTTGTAATCAAGATTTGATTAACTAAACAAACTTAGGATATAAAATACGTAGTAACTTTATTGAAAAAGTAGACCAGCAATTGAAAAGATTTTAACTTCGTCTATATCTATCACTTTCAAAAAATGAAAATAAGTGGGGAGGCATACGTACAAAAATCAAAGTTGGAGGGATGCACGTTGAATTTTTTTTTTTTTTTTTATCTTTTATAAAACAAAATTATGCTATACATAATTTCACAGCTCATTATCCAGCTTTTTCCAGATACCGAACCAAAAAGACCGGCGCTGAGTTGACATGTCCGCACATGGATGATTTACGAGAACAAACAAACCGAAAACAACAAAAGTCCATCATAAAAAAACTAGTCCCCACCTTTTTTCACGGATTTGATTTGACTATTAAGACTATGTATGCTAATTCACCCATCAAATAAATAACAAGAAAAAATATGCACAATTCATAATCTAGTAAAAATATATGATTGTATATAAATTAAATATATTTAATTTATGTCTTGTCCTCACTTAAATGGTGAAAAAATTCTCGTTAAAATAATAACTAATACCATATTGAGGTCGTAAAATAATTTTAAAAAATATATATAAATCGTATTTTACTAATTAAACGACCCAAAAATAAATTTGAACTAGGTAAAAATTAATAAAGCCCAAGAAACACTTCCCTCTCCATTCACGCACAAGACACACGCAAACACACACGGTCGCACACACACAAAAAACTCTCTCTTTTCTTTTCTGTTCTCTCTCCCCCAACTTCTTTTCTACACATAAAAAAGGAATTTTTGCAGCGTTGAAAACACCGGGATCCGCGTTTGTAGATGACTCAACATACAACCCTGTTTCCCTCTATTCTCAAACTCCACCACCATAATTTCCCGTACGTTATACTACTGTACATTAAAGTTTCCACTTTTTACATTAAAAGTTTCGCTTTTTTAATTTTTCTGAATAGCTCATGTTTGATTATGTAATTTGCTGATGTTTTGGGCCATTCTTTATGCACATTGTATTGTGTTCAAATGGGATGCTTTTCTTATTAATCTTTGATTTTGTCTTTCTGGGATTATGTGGAATTTTTTTTTTGTCCTCAGTTAAAGTTTATACTTTTAGGAGATCTTGATGGTATTGATGAAATTGGGTTTTGATCGGATTTTGTTTTCTCATGTTCTGTTTTTTTTCTTTTGATTAATGTTGGCATGAGGCTAATTTTGATGTTTGTGTAGGATTTTGCTGGATTTGTGCTAATTAGATTAAGGCAGGAGAATCAGTGGAAGTGTAGATTTTGGGGGCATATTTTGGTTGTAAAACAGAGAAGAAAGCTTGAATTTTTCTGGGATTTTTCTATTTTGTTCGAGGGGACCGAAGCATGTTGTCGAAAAGTGAACATCATCAAACGGTCCCATTATCAGTGTTGCTGAAACGTGAATTGGCAAACGAGAAGGTGGAAAGGCCTGAGTTATCTCATGGTCAGGCTAGCCAGAGCAAGAAAGGGGAGGACTTTACACTGCTCAAGACAGACTGTCAGCGGGTTTTGGGAGATGGAATCACTACTTATTCTGTTTTCGGGGTATATTTTCATGTTCCTTTTCTGTGTTTTGCTGAGCATTTGGTGTTCTAGAGTCGCAAACATTGCATTTGCAGTTTTCTGGACCTGCGCATCTGTTTTGCCTTGTGGAAAGATTTGACGAGACAGTGATTGTTGCATAATCTTTTAGTTGTTGTTAATCGGTTGGTATATTCAAAGTAGTTCATACCTATTGGTATATTCAAAATAGTTCATACTTATGGTGCCAGTTTGGAAGTTTTGCATGTTAACTATCCCTCGAATTCTTTTACTTATCTATTAAAACATTGGAATGTTTGGACACTTCTCTTGTGTTGTATATTGATACTGAAGCAAACTAAGGAGCGCAATGTAGTATCCTGGCAATCCATTTATTTTGGTTGCTTTATTTGTCCCTGTATTTTGAATTTGACCTTTGTGTTGTGGTTGGACGGCGGAGTGGAGAAGAGGGATGGGGGGATGGGAGGATGGAAGTAGTGGTTACTTTAGCGGTCAGTGTAACATCTAATCAGGCTATTTTTTCCCTTTTTTGGGTACTTTTGCATGCATTTATAGTTAATGGTGAATACGTTCTGGATTTTTTTTTTTTTATACCCAAATGATTTCTTTATAGCTTGTCTGCTCACTACTAAAGCCCTAGCTTCTGACTTAAGAGTAGGGAGGATCATGGCGATTTGCACTTTTGGTTTTTACTGGTTTTGTTCATTAGTGATAGTTCTGTTTTCCATATTCTTTTATATTATCCACATTTTCATATGTTTCACACTTATTGCTTCTCCGAATATTTGTTTTGCAGTTATTTGATGGACATAATGGATCTGCAGCTGCCATATATTCTAAGGAGAATCTTTTGAACAATGTTTTGGGTGCTATCCCTGCAGATCTCAATCGAGAAGAGTGGGTTTCTGCACTACCAAGGGCTTTAGTGGCAGGATTTGTTAAAACTGATAAGGATTTCCAGGAAAGAGGTATAACTATCTTCTATCTGCAATTGTGAGAACAGGGCACGGGTTCCCACTGTGTCAAAACTGGCTAAACCTTGAACTATAATATCTTTATTTGCACTAGTTAAAATTTGAATTACAAGTTCTTTCATATATGTGATACATCTGCATTAGCCGCATCATGGCTTTTTCTTTGTTTTTATATTTGATTGGTTATATGTACGTGTTCGCATAATAAGACAGCATGCACATGCATCCACTCTTTCTCTCATATGCACACATACACACAGAGCATCTACGCGTGTGGAAGTCTTATCCATTGTATTTTTTTGTCAGCCCAAACTTCGGGAACAACGGTCACGTTTGTAATCATTGAAGGATGGGTGGTCACTGTCGCATCAGTTGGTGATTCTCGTTGTGTGCTTGAATCAGCTGAAGGGGGAATATATCATCTCTCAGCAGATCATAGGCTCGAATGCAATGAAGAAGAGTAAGTTTTCAGTATGTATTGCTTGCATCCATATGGATCTGCCCCTTCATAGATTTTGAACTTTTTATTTTCCATCAAACAGGAGGGAACGTATCACATCTAGTGGCGGTGAAGTAGGGCGGCTGAATACCGGTGGTGGTACAGAGGTACATTCTTCCTATTTTTTGAATTCATTTTTTTTAGTTGCATACTGGTTTCTTTACTTGCCTTGGATGTTGAGCTGCATTATTTTTGTGATTCATTTTATACGAGCAATCTATTTTTCGAGTAGGGCCACAGCGTATTTGGCTGCTTGGTGCTGACTCGCTTCTTACTTACTCTAGAATTTGATTTCTGGCACTGCCTCCCTTAGTTTGACCAAAGTTTGCTACTTATCCACATTGCATTTATTTCAAAATCTGACTTCCATTTATTTCTGTCTCTACTTCAAAGCAGCTCAGTTACTGATGCTTTTCTTTTTCAATATACTCATTGCAACAAGTCCTATGTACTTCTTTGACTGATTTTTGGTATAAAAAAAAATTCTATAATGGTTTACATGCAGTAGTTAATTGTGAATATATATTGAATGGATAAAGGATATTTCTTTTTCTTTTTCGGTAAGGATGTGTCTTTCCAAAGCCAAAGGACGGCACAAGAATCCCAATATGAAAACTGATGAAAAGTTAGGGTAAGCAAAGAAAGAACGAGATTCTAATTTCAGTACACCAAATTAATTGAAAAAAAAAAAAAAACTGATTTAACTACACAACCATGCAATTATAGAGCAAAGTTTCATTGGCTGTATATCATTATTTGATTTGCCTCCCTTCATATTTAGTTGTGCTTTTCCTTTTCTTTTCCTTTTAGAGTTTCGTAGTTAACTCATCTTCTCAAGAAACTAACAGAAAGTTCTTATTGTTACTAATGCATCTCGTTTAACCTAACATAGATGTCGATGAATAGGATCTTTGTTTTATTTATCTAGGTCTGGCAAATGCTTTCCTTTTTTCTCTACCAATATTCTTGGCTTTTATCAATCTTATATGTAATATTCCTGTTCATGCATAGTTATGTTGGGTAAGATCTATGAATTGAATTTTCTACTAGTGATTTTTTCCAGGCCTAATTTTCTTTCTGCTTGGGCTGCTATTTAACATTTGCTGTTTGTCACTGTAGATTGGTCCATTAAGGTGCTGGCCTGGTGGCTTGTGCCTCTCGCGATCCATTGGGGATATGGATGTTGGTGAATTCATAGTTCCTGTACCATATGTCAAGCAAGTAAAGGTTTGTATTCTTGAATACTTTTTACCATACCACTTTTTCTTCTTTGATTGAATAATATCTCAGCCGCCATGAATAGTTAATTATCTACACTAGTATACTCCATTAAGGCATGTTTCTAAAAATGACGTATTTCGAAAATTTCTATCGTTGTATTTATGAGGATACAGTACTTCTGGAGATGAATTGTCTTTAGTTTTTGACAGAAAATCATATTGGGATGTCAGATTTGTCTGGATCATAACAGAAAATCATCATGACTGAGTCGTTAGTTTTTGACTTCAACATGGTGCTGTTAGATTTGTTGAATCTTTTCTCTGACTTTAAATCAGTGATTAAATAGAGCTTGAGATGAAGAGATCATTCAGAGTTGTCATTTTCTAGCAGAAGAAAAAGAGTTACTTGACCACTACTCTTCAATTGCTTAGACAAGAAATGCTTTCTATGAGATGACTAATGTTTTTTTCCTTGTAGTTTTTTGTTCCATTTAAGTCAAATTGTTGGCTACCCCTTTCATTTTAGTTGCTAAATCCTTCTTGTTTCTTTGTAAGATAGCCATGCTATCATTGTTGTTTCCTTATAAGATAATCATGCTGTTATTGACCTGCTTTTTTTTTTATTTTATTTTTGTCCCTGTGTCAGTCGACAAGATTGGTAGGTATTTGGAAAACTGTTCTTTGGGCTAAATTTCTATAAAGATGATATCTTATACCATTGTAGTCTTATGGCAGCTTTTCTATGTCTTTTGCTGTTGTGGAACTGCCATCAAGAGTTTGTAGCAGTGATATCAAAGCTCTGCTTTGTGCTAAAAAGTCTTAATATTTTATCTGCAGCTGTCATCAGCTGGGGGCAGGCTTATTATTTCAAGTGATGGTGTTTGGGATGCCTTATCTGCGGAAGCGGCTTTTGATTGTTGTCGCGGGATGCCACCAGATGCTGCAGCCTCACAAATTGTGAAAGTAAACTTGTCCTTCGGGTTTGCATATAAAATGCAAAGCTACTTAGTTAAATTCTTTCACTCGGTTAGGTAATTTATTCTACCGAATTGCTTCCTTCGCAGGAGGCTCTGCAAGTGAAAGGGCTACGAGATGACACAACCTGCATTGTGGTTGACATGCAACCACCAGAGAAGCCAAATCCTCCCTTGCCTCCACCTAAGAAGCCAGGCAAGGGAGTCTTTAAGTCTATGTTTCGCAAGAAGTCATCAGAATCTTCTTCTCACTCTGATAAGGAATTTAGTGAACCAGATGTCGTGGAGGAATTATTCGAGGATGGATCTGCTTCACTTTCAGAGAGGTTTGTACCGATTCTCATCTTTGTTATTTGCTTGTTTAAGGTTCTTGTTCTTGTTTCTATAGGGCTATCACATTGTCATTATTTTTCCTTTTTTACTTCTGCTTTCCTTGTTGGTTGAGAAAGGAGGTGGTTCTGGTACATCTAACTGCCGTTATCCATGTTCAGCATTTTATCTAACTTTTTCCATATGAATGCAGGTTGGATACAAAATATCCTGTCTGCAATATGTTTAAGTTGTTCATTTGTGCAGTTTGCCAAGTAGAAATAAAACCCGGAGAAGGAATCTCAATACATATCGGCTCAACGAATCCGAGAAAGTTGCGGCCTTGGGATGGTCCTTTCCTTTGCTCAAGCTGCCAGGAGAAAAAAGAAGCTATGGAGGGGAAAAGACCTTCCGGAGGTATGACACTTTTCATCTTTTTTGTATGAAAAGTTTCATTGCTGATGTGATTGTTGATTGAATCCATATTTCACTTTTTCCAGATGGGAGATACAGTAGTGGGAGTGACTAATCAACCCTCTTTCATGCCATATCTATAAGGTCAGCGCTAACAATCACTATTGAGCTGATCGTAATTGGGAAGACCAAAGTTTTTGATGGAAAATTTCTGGAGTCAACCTTAAAGTGGTGTGAGCATTTGGATCCTTTGTGATATACCTGTGTTGGCTTTGGGGCAGATGATAAGAGTTAATGTAGGGTAGCTTCATCCGTCTAACAAGGTTTTATACATGGAGTTTGCCTTCCTCCATTTGAAGACATGTAAGGTGATGATAATTCACGAGCATATAAATGACATATTAGAGGTAAATCATTGACCAATGAATATATTTAATTTTATACTGATTCTTTCCTCCCATAGAGCTCAGAAAATGGGTGAAAGAATTTTTAGTGTATGTTACATACAAAGTTTGAGTAGAGTTGTTAGATAATTTTTTTATTAGTATTTTAATTTGGGAAGAAGATTATTTGATTACTCTACTGTTATATTTTCTCATGTAACAGTCATTTATTCATTCCTTCTGAAGAAAGATGAACATTCAGAGCAAAGAATTCATTTTTTTTTTCTTTGCGAGTTTTTCCTTTAACGGAACACTGTGTTCTTGTTTAACATTGTCATATCTGATTTTGAAGCATTTCAAGTGCCAAATACTAAAGCAGAATTTCTTTTACTTTTGGTTTTTGGACTTTGTAAGTTCGTATTTAGTTAAACATGTAATTTAGTTTTCAGCATTTAGACGTGCAATACGACATTTTTTTGTAGGATTTCCTTTTTGACCAGGGAGTGGCTTGCTGGAGGCACTTTACTTTTACCTCGTGTCCTTATCTGAAGCTTTTTGACATAGTCTGTGTCACTAACAAAATTAACCATCGTTGAATCACATATTCTCTTGTTTCAAAAATCAACAAATAACTTTTTTAAGGCATTGATGTTGACATGTTACATGGTGCACCAATCCTAACTGAATTAATCACTAGGTATTGTAAATTTACTTGGCTAAGTAAACATAATGAAAACTTATTAACTTCAATTTATGCTTGCTGTTGCATATAATCTCTTTACACACACACACAAAAAATAAAAAAGGACATTTGTGTGGAAACTCTGCTGTCCTGACTTGGAATGTGGAACTACTTGCATTTCTTTGCCTGTTAAGGGCATTTGGTTGCTTACCCGTTGGTTTGTATGAGCAAGTTGAAGTTTTATCTGCAGAATTATTCATGAATGATGATAATTATAAAAATGTCGAACATACTTTTTTTTTTGGTTTGGGGAGGTAAAAACAACTTTTCTGTGTCATATCCCATCGAAACTTGAACGATTCCAGTATTTCCCAAATTCCCTCATGTTCATTGCACACGCCCAGTTTTTGATTTTTAGGCAAAACGGAAGAGTCTACTATTTTATCTTGTCTACTTGTCTGGGCACCATGACAATTCATGGCTGGCCATGATGTGCTCTTACTGTACAAGTGCATTGAGTTCAGGTCCTTGACACTGATATGAATGTATAGTTTTAAGTTTTGGGTTTCTGAACTACAGCGAAAAAGAAAATTGATTGCAAGAAAACTGGTCTCCTCTAGAGGCTGTGACTGCTTGGTTAACATCTACTGTCAATCTATAATTGCTGTTTCATTGGATAGACGAGTGAATAATAAATACATCAAGTATTGTTATTGGTAATTCGATAAGATGGTGATATGGTTGAATTCCAGTGGACACGATATTATGAGAACGTTCTGGTTAGAGAACAGTTTGACAAAGTTTTCAGCAACGAAACCATGAAAGGTCAAAAGAGGGAAAGAAGGAATGGGATAGCGTGAACAAAACCTTGATTCCAAATTGAGAAAACAAGCTTCTTTGACTGTTATATGCCCATGTTCGGTTATGAGCAAGAAACACAGATAAGGAGTGTATTATTACAAATCTTTCTGTAGTAGTGGGATGTGGATGTGTTTTTAATAGTGGAAAAGGGAGAGAAGCAAACGAGTTATAGTACAAAGACCTCACTATCAAACAGCAAAGGTCCTTGGTGGAAAAACTTTTTCTCTTTTTCAGTGTTTCTACTTTAGAGAATAGCCACTCGAAATCTTTTGTGTTTTTTCTCTAAAGACAGAAGGGGTAATACGATGACAAGCCAGCAACCAACGTGGTATGAGACAAAAATCTTGGCAATTTAATTCTACCTTTCTCCTCCCTTTTTCCCTTCTCTTCATCTCTTGTTTTAGATGGTATAAGATTTTGGGTGGTTTAGTAAAGAAGATGAGCCTCTCCATCCAAATAATGGCTCTATGATTGAGATGTTGACCTTAACTAAGCAAACAAAACACTCTTCTTATACTAACATGGACTTGTGAACAGTCGTGTCCCTCTAAAAGTAACCATAGCTTTGGGAATGGTTTGTAAGGTTAAATTTAAGTTTGTTTCTCATTTCTCCTTTCAATTGAAGTTGAGTAAGTGGTATTCCCATTCCTTTTTCCCCAGATTGTCAAAAAAAGAAAAAAAAAATGGTCTTGTGAACCTGTGCCTACACGTGTGTTCGGTCCTACACTCACAAAGCTTTTCTTTACCAAACTTCTATGCTAATAGTTAATAATTAACCACTATTAAAAGTCTAATTTCTCCGAGAAATATTATAATGGCGTTCCAGAATTGATTGTAGATAATTCATAATTATAACATTAGCTACCTCGTTGTCTGAGTAATTATTTCCTCTGTTGTATGTAAAACATCATATTAGGATGTCTTTATAAGTGTCTTTTTCGATCCTATACATACAAATTGACTTGCTTAAGCTCATCCTAAATGTCTTCTTCGACCTTTTCTTTTATTTATTTTTTCTTTCCAGACAGATTAAGATGAAAATATCTATTGGTTTGAAACATTTTTGACTGGACGATATAAAGTTTTCAGTTCCAAGAGACACAGAGAATTCAATATTAAAGTTTCTTCCTGTTATTGTGTGTTTATGAGAAATTCTTAAGTGGACTGGGTGTATGGGTGAGGCTATGGACCATTTGGTTCAGAATGCACCACATTAGTGATGTGGTGCATTCTGGACCAAAGGGTTTACGGCCCCACTTGATGTGATGCATTTTGGACCAAAAGGTTCACGGTTTTACCCGTAGACCAGGTTCACATAAGAATTTTTTTTTGTGTTTATGATCAAGTCAATCATGGTGGGGGCAAGTACTCCGAGACAATCCGTCATTTGCATTTACTAAAGCATTCTTAAAGCAAAATATCAAACACGTATCTTCGTGTACAAGGACTCGTAATTCGTAGTACGATCACCAAATTGACCGAACTTTTTTTTTTCATGATCAGAATGATCCGAATCACGGGTTACAATATTGTGCATCAAACCATTTTATTTTCTACCACTAAAACATAGAAAGCTACAAGACCCTTGATTTTTCTGGGACCAATTTGACTGAAAATTAGTTGAGAAAATATCATAACACGGGTCTAAGGTCTCCAACCAGTTACAATTTTTAGTACTGTTTGGGGAAAAGGTTGATGGTGACGTGGTTTTGCATTTCCGAACTTACTTTTTGGATGGTTGGAACTGTTGTTGACTTCCCCAAGTTGCTTTGGAACTGTTGTTGACGTGGTTTTACATTTCTTAAAATGCACAGTAAATTCTATAAACCCAACAAATTTTAGAGAAAATGTGATTTTTTTTTTCCAAAAGTCAGAAAATGTGATTATCTGACAACATTATCATGACAAAAAAGGAAAAAAAAAAAAAAGGAAACTAAAGTCCCGTGATGCATCAGGTCTGGTGATCTTTATCATCCTCTAGCCAAGGGGAAGAAAGAACGAAAGAAAATACTGAAAAGTATCTCTACAAAAGTTGTAATAGGTGGGAAATTACATTCCAAGGTGATAGATATTGACAGAAGCAATTTGTAATACAAAAAATGGGGATTAAAAAGGTTAGCTGAAGACAAATAAATCCCTCCAAGAACGGCATTCTGTCATTTATTTTTGTAGAGAAAAATACAATAGGATGTAGTGACACTTCCAAAGATTTGCTGTTACATTCATCCCCAGTCTAAACGCAATAAAAAGACCTTGCTTAAAGTAGTTGCATCAAGAAAGAGACTAAAGACATGCCAGAATATGTGTTGAATCACAAACGGGAGGTCTATGATCGCAGATTCTTAGCCCCCGCGGGGAAGCTCGTCTGGCACCATGAAGGATCATCATCCGGCTGATCCAGGGTTCGAGACCCCGTAGTTGAACTCCCTGGGATCGGTGGGGTCCGCTCTCTTAAGGGCACTGTGAAATAATCGGCCCCATAGAGAAAAGATACCACAGTGTTGAAAAAAAAAACATAATGATCGCAGATTCTTCTTTAAAGTTGAAACAACCGCCTGAGGGAGGGCAGCAACCGTCCCAAATTATTCTTGGCCAATTAATTAAAATTTTGAAATCTGTAGTCCACATTATGCCATGTAAATATTTATCGCGAATTCTATCTATTTTTTACGTTAGATATAAATTTTACAAGTTATTTATGATAAATTATTACTTATTAACGTTTACATCATTCAATAAAATTGAACTACTACTATTCCTAGTCTCAATCATGATAAGTTGGAAAATAAAAATATTTGAGCACGACCCCTCGTCGTACGTTGTACATGTTTACAGTATGGAGAAATTACTTTAATACGTAACCGCAAAAAAAGGAATAAGACTCCTAGCATGTAATAAAAGATTACTCATAATATGCTTTGCCAGTTGCCACAGTTTGATATTTCATCAAAAAATATACTTGATACAAAACTTGGATTTTTCTATACTTGATCCAGTACTACCTTATCTCTTTCACAATTTTAAAAAAAAAAGAAAAGAAAGAAAAAGAGTATTTCTTTATGGCTAGTTTTGTAAAGAATATGGACCCACACTCCTTGCACAAATTCATCTGGTCTCTTAGTCATCACATGCAGCTTTTGGCCATGCATATAATTGACATGCTAATAATAGACACCATGCATATAAAACAGTTTAAACAACTAAAAAACTACAGCTTGAGTTCCCACCTCTCTACCAGTTGCACCCATCCCTTCCCATCCCGCCGTACACTCCACCCCCCTCCCCTCTTCCCTCTATCCCTCTCCACTACTTTCTGATATCCTTATCTATCCCTTTTTTGTACTGTCTCTTATACTGCTACAAGAAAGATTAGCCCTTGAAGTAGTGTAATCCATTGGAGGTTTGATTCTTTTCCTTAAGTCTTGTTTAAACGTTAGAACATGGAATTTATGGATAGCCAACATCAGAAGAGGAGGGACAAAGAAGAAGAGAAGCAATACCATGAAGGAAAGTTGAATCAAGGAAGCAAAGAAAGCCAACAAACAAAACAGCAACTACAACCATCAACCACAAGTGGTTTTACTACTACTAGTGTAACCTCACCACCATCTCCTTCTTCATCTCCTTCTCATGAATTCTCTTTTACAGTTTCTCTCCAACCATCATCATCAACCACAAGTACATCATCATCATCAACGACAACAAGGGAAAGTGCTACAACAAACATCCCTGTGGATAAAATAAAGTCATCTCCAGCTTCATTTGCTCTAGATTTATCTCCAGCTGATGAGATATTCTTTCATGGCCACTTACTTCCTCTCCATCTCTTATCCCACCTCCCCGTTTCTCCTCGCTCTTCCACAAATTCTTTAGATAGTTTCACTCTCCCCATGAAAGAATTATACAAAGATGCCCAAAACCTCAACAGTATTAGTAAAACAAACTCCTTTCACAAAAGTGAGATAACTACTGATATTGACCACGATCACAGCAACATCAGCAACAAAAACCATGTCATCGACTATGAAACAAGATCGGCTGGAAGAACCAACAACAAGTCCAAGTCATTTTCATTATTCGGAATGTCATCCAAATGGAGAAAAGAGAATAATATTAGTACTAATATTGATGCAGGAGATCAGAAGGAGGAGGAAGATCAGAAAGAGAGACAAAAGAGGAAGCTAAAGCTGGTGGATGTGAGCCTTGTTTTGAAAAAGTACATGAGAATGGTTAGGCCACTTTTGTCCTTCGGAAGTAGGAGATCAGGAAATGCGCAATTTCATAGGCAATCTTGTTCTTATTCTGGGAATTTAAGCCTGAGGAGAAAACCTGAATTTAGAGGAAGAAGAGGAGAGTTTTCAGCACCAGCATCAATGAGGACATCTCCAACAAATAGTGGGCCATTACTTGCCACTGGAACACGTTCAACTTCTTCTAATAGTGATAGTACCATGGAAGAATTGCAAGCTGCAATTCAGGCTGCAATTGCTCATTGCAAGAATTCAATTGCCATGGAGGAGAAGAAAATGAAGTGCCTTGACTAGGTTTGAATTTGATCATTCATCATCTCCAAAAAAATTACTACATAATTACTTCCAAAATTTTATTTTTCATATTTGTGTAGCTTTTTACATATGGAGTAATTGATTTTCCCATGTGTACAATTTTCATAGAAGTATACTTATATATATTTCTGTAAGCAAGAAAACGGTAAAATTTTATAGTCGTGTTTGGGGGAGTTTGGATAGTAAATTGATGAATTGCATAATTTGCATTAACAAAATCATATTACTCCTAAAGTTTCAAGGTTGATTATATTTGATAATATCGGATTAAACTCTCATTTACCTTATGCAAATTTGAGTTGGTGATACTAAATTGGATTTAGTTTATTTTTTTTTCAAATTTTGCTTGAAGCAAATATTTGAATATTCATTAAAATTTGAATCTTTGTTATTCACTTAATCAATATTCAATAGATTGTCAAACCCCAAGTGTCTACTGAGTTTGTCTATATTATCTAAGATAAATTAATTGTGATTTTCAATGACATTTGAACGCGTGTATTTTGATTGCACCAAAGATATTCAAATCATGTCTTTTTAGGTTTTCAATAAGAGACCGCACCCCAATTTTGTTCAGCAATTCACGCTCACTAAATTCAAATTGTAAAGTACCATAAAATTTGTTTTAACTTTCTATGAAATTGTTAAATGTACAGTTTATCCTACTTTGAAATATGATTAACAAGCAATGGAAAAACACAGAAACTCTTCGTTTGAATGGTTATTTTTTTGGGGTTATTTTTTAGGAAGCATTTATTGTAGCAGTTTTAAAAATTATTCTCGATAAATGTGTATATGAGATAAAAATTTGGTTAAAAAACGTGTTTAAAGTTTTTAAAAAACATATTTCTAAATGATTCAACCAAACAAATAGAGAGGACTACTTCATTTTACTCTCTTTTGTTGTGTTTTAAGAAAAACCTAGAGACTATTATAATTTAAAAAAAGAATTATTACCATGGGGATCAAAAGCAAAAAGGACAGAAGAAAAAAGAAAAAGAGAGAAAAACTAGGAGAAGACAAAGGAGACTCTTTCAATGCCAGACCGATCTACTTGTTGCTCAATGTGTTGTCTGCGTTTTAGTGTGACAACCCACTCGTGAACATCACTGTAGCTAGGGACCATTTGTGAATACATAGCATCAAGCATAATAATAATGGAACACACAGTATACACACACAGATTCATGCAAAAATAAATATTTAATGGAGGAATGGGTTGCTTTCACTGTGTGTGCATGCACAGGAAGCAAATCTTTCGTTGTATCTTTGGTGATTATTCACTTACATAAGGAATTCGCCAAACAAGGGACTGTGACTAAAACAATGAACAAGAATTATACTATTATGTGACATTTTACTACAATGATAGATTGGTTTTTGGTTATCAAAATTCTTAGTAAAAATGTTAAGTTTTTGTCAGAAATAGAAAATCTTAACAAATATTTATCATTTATCTTTTTAAAAACTTACTAGATTTTTTTTATAACTTATCGTAACTAAATCAGGTCCCAACAATTCCTACTACCTTCGTTGTTGTTGTGGTAAACTTAACTAAGTCGTATAATAATATGCTGTATATAGGAGTTGGGAAAAAGGTAAAGCCATAACGGGAACAAATTGATGCGGGTCTTATTGAGTCGATGGAAATGGAATTTCTTAAGAAATGTAATCGGACCAAATTAATGTGGGTCTTATTGAGTAGATGGAAAATGGAGTTTTTTAGGAAATGTTCCCAAGTATACAACATTAATCATTGACGACAACCAACAATGCATGTGGTACTTTGGTGAAATTAATTTCATACTCCTAGCTACCAACTACTTGGCTACTTGATTCTATTTATTGTGATTAAAATTATTGTGCATTATTCATCATCATCATCATCATTTATAATGATTTTGGGGGAGAAGACTGATGAAACTTCCAGGGGCATTTAGGTTCCACTTTCTGATCTTATATTCCAAAACCAATTGAGGATCTGTATGGAAATTAGGACTGCATGCACAACTTTTAATGCGAGTAATGGGCTTGAGAAAATAGTACTCCATTCGTACTATTTTGATAGGCCTGTTTTCCTTTTTCATTCATTTCAAATTATAATCTAGTTTTCATTGGAAGAATGTAATTAATTTTAAACTTATCTAAATTACCCTTATTTAATTACTTTGTTATGAGAATGAGGTACATAGCAAATTGTGCATTCACATATCAAATAGAATTAATTTGACTTATAGTGCAATTTTTTATTTTGTATTTGATGTAAATGTTTAATGATTAATATAAGGGTATTTGAGAAACTTTATAGATTAATTGATTCTTTCAATAAAGTTAACTAATTTTTCTTAAACTGTGTGAAAAAAACTATAAGCCTATCAAAATGGGACGGAGGGAGTAGCTCAACTTTTTAAGCTGAATTGAAACAACCATGGAAATTCTGTTTATTTGGTTCTGTTTTTTAGAAACATGTTTTTTAATTAACTTTTTTATTTCAAACACACATTTATCGAGAAAATTTTTTAAAATTGTTACAGTAATATTTTTTTTAAAATATCTCAAAAAATAACCATAAGGAGAGAGAAACTATGAGACATGAAAGATAAGAAAAGATAAAAAAAAACTAATACTAGTATTTACTTGTGTTCTTTTAGTTCCCTCTTAGTGGACTGTCCACTGATAAACATCTCTTGTCTCTGTTTGTTGATTTATTCATTGAATGACAAAGTACGAGAAAGTGTGCATTTAATAGCATGAGATGTGAAGTTTGATTCTTTTTTTTTTTTGATATAAAGGTTTGATTCTTTTAACATTAACAAATTCTTGGGCTAACAAACACAACTAGTTATCATTAGATGATCCAATTAGCAGATCTAGTTTTTCAGTATGTAAAAAAGGAAGCTCGTTTCAAGAGCAGCCCAATTTGGGATGGGCTTCAATCAACTCCTTGAGCTCGTCAAATTCATTGGCTTGTGGTCTACAATACACTTTTTGCATTGGCTTTTTGGAGATAATCATTTTCCTTTGTTTTGTCAAATATATATATATATATATATAAATTAAAACCACAGGATCAACATTGAGAACAGAGCAGAGTTTCTTGCAATATGTATTTCAAGCTCACAATTTCACTTGCTTATCCATTAACCAGTGAAATTGATTTGTTTTCATCTAATTCTTATTTTTGTAAAAACTTTTTTTAAAGATGTTGAAAATTACCACATATCTAGCTGTTTCTGATTTTAACTCAAAAGATCCAAAAGCAGAAGCACAAAAACAAATAAGAAGATTGCAAAACGAAAATTTCAAAACTAAAAACTAAAAGTAGGTTAAAAAACAATTAAAAACAGTCCATTTAGTATAGTCCACCTAAATCACCATTTATGGAGAGTAAGAGTTGATCTGCATAGCAGAAATACTTTTCTTTTAAGACGCATGTACGATTTAACTCTTGCTGTTGCTATTAATAGCACATATTCTCCTCTTTCTTGTAATGTAGTTCTATTAAACAGACATCAAAAAGATTTTCAATTAGTTGATTGGCCAATATTTGGTTGCACGCTGTCTTCTTACCTAAAGGCCAAAACCTCCAAAGTCCAAACCTGCAAGTTATTTCCTAGCAATTCTAGACTCATTGGTTAGACCATACGACGGTTAGGCCTTAATTTGGTAGGTATAGAAGTTCTCTTTCCACATCCAATACACAAAAACAGAATAGTATGGTAGTACCTAGAAAACCTTGTCCCGTGTCCCCACCCAATTAAACTCAGCCACCTAACTTACAACTCCGCCATTCAACTCAAGCTGACGTGTCACTACCACCCTCCGCTCTATCTATTATCAGACATGGACGTTTCAGTATGCAATCCTACCTCATATTTTTTTTCTTTTTTCTTTGTTTTGTTCTTAATTTCCCTAAAAATACTAGGCTTATATACTGTATATAAATGAGAACGCTACTTGATTTATAAATGAATTTTCAGGAGAATTAATTTTTACAAATAATTTTAATTTTATTATTATATAGATTGAGTGTGTTTTAATACTAGTACTAACAAAAGATGACTCGCACCCCAAAGCCACTGGAATCTTTAATATATTTATTTAACATGTTCATTTTTAAATACCCAAAAGAAAAGTATCATTTTGCAATATTGCAATTTTTTGGTGCAGATGTAATTGTTTAATAAAATTAGTAAATTCCATTCTTTTTTTTCATTCGTTCTTTTATTTTTCTTTGCCTTCCCATCACTAATCATATTGGATGACTTAAAAATGTATTCCCTCCGAAGCCCCTGGAATCTTACAAGTTTATTCCCAAAAATTCATCTTCTGACCCCACAAAAAAGGCCCATTTGGCAAAATTGATCTTTTTTGAAAAATTTTTAATCGGTTTCGTGAATGGACTAAAAAAGAAGAAAGATGGTTTAGTACGCGGATGAATTGAATTTGATGAGTGACACATTCAAATAGCGTAAAAAAGAATATACTTTTAACACTCACGCCACCCCCTCCCTCTCTGTCTCCCGGCTCGGTCTTGGCGGTTTCTTGCCTTTGCAGCTCTTATTTGTAAGCATTTGTTTTCAATTTGAAATCTTGCCAAGATTTCTGAGCTGGGTTTCAATTTTGATCCCTTTTAGTAATTGGTTTTCTGGGTTCTTTTCTTTAGTTTGCGTATATTAGATTCGAGCAATCTTATTGTCTGTTTTTCCCTGTATGTTTTTGTGGATCAGTTTAATTGAATTTCTTCAATTCCGGCTTGTTTTTTTATTTCGGTGATCTGGGTATTTTTCAATTTCATTTCTTGGTCCAAGGAAGGGAAAGAACGATAGAGAGGGGGATAAAAGGGAAGTAATTTATAGCTTGTGTAGTGGTATGTTTTGAAGGAGAATTGGAGGTTTAATCATCATGTGATCAATGGAATGTAGTCTCAAAGCTAAAAGATTGCATCTTATTGGCTTGATGAATTGGAATTTTGATTTGTGATGGATTGTTGAGGTTAAGTTGATTGGTGGTGTTGGGAAATTCAAATGTTGCAGAAGATGAAAGCCGTGGGAAAAGTAGGCAGCTTCATTAGTAAAAGTGTGTATACTGTGTCTGGACCATTTCATCCATTTGGTGGTGCAGTGGATATAATTGTGGTGGAACAGCAAGACGGGAGCTTTAAATCATCCCCTTGGAATGTTCGGTTTGGCAAATTTCAAGGGGTCTTAAAGGCAAAAGAGAAAGTGGTTAGCATTAGTGTTAATGGGGTTGAAGCAGATCTTCACATGTATTTGGATCATAAGGGGGAAGCTTACTTTCTCGAAGAAATTGATGTTGGAGAGGGAGATAATTTTTCTCCTTCATCGTCGGGTGAGGATACTGATGGACAATCCCATGATAGAAGGTCTATGAAAACACAAAGTTGCAATTTTGATGCTTCTCAGTCTGAGTCAGTTACTCAGATTGATCTTAATGTGAATGTCATGTCGAGGACCAATTCTCGGCGATCTCGTATTTTGGGACTTGTTTTTGGGAGGAAGTCGATTAAGAAGAACAATTTGCCAGAGGATGAAAATGATACTGCTGTTGTTAGGTCGGAGTCATTGGAACGAGCTGAGATTGCAGCTGATCTCTTGGAGGTCAAGTGGTCTACCAATCTTGCCTCCGCTAGGCAACGGAAAGATAATGCTTCACGATTATCTTCTCAAGATAAATCGGAGGCTAATGATGGTAAGGAATTAATGACTAAGGATGGACACAACAATGTGGATTCTCTTGTCAGTGGTAATAATTTGAGTGATAGCATCTTGGAGAGTGAAAGTGATTTGGCCAACAATGAAGAAGGCCATAGTCCTGAATCTATATCTACGAAATCAGAGTGGTTAATTGGGGAAACTGGTGTAGAGATGCCATGTTTAACATCTGAAGATGTGATTGGAACATCTTCTGTGGAAGAGGACGAGCCCAATTTGAAGTCATCATGCAAGACTGACAACAAATGGGCAACTGATACAGATGCAAATGCAAGCATGATTGCTGTCATCTCTGAGATTGCTAGTACTGGATCAAAAATTCAAGACTCTGTTGAGCTTGAAGAATGTCCTGACAAGAAGTACCAAATAGTCCAGGTTTATGACAAGGCACAGGATGGTTTCACAGACTCAAGTATTTTAGCAGAGAAAAATGGAGATGAAATGTCTGTTCTCTACTGTGAAGCTTCAGTAGGCTCGAGTTTGGAATTGGATGGTTCAAACAAACAGGCTGATGGATCTCTAAGTCTTTCAAGTGGAGAATATGAACACGTCTTCTTTGAAACAGTGCAGGGGACTGGTTTGGTCTGTGAGGTGAACTCTAAACCTGCAAGTGATTCAAATGCAAAAGAACTTTCAAGCACTCAAGAGCTTTTGGAAAATCAAAATGATTGTATTTTATCCCTTGATGAAAAGACAACTTCTTCATGTCCTAATGAGAATGGCTTTGTCACTGAAACCTATACAGAGACAATCACTCTCGAACCTCTGCGTGTTTCTGCAGAGGACATTGAGTCACAAAGCATTTTTACCATCTCCACACTCAGCAACTCTACTTCTCAAGCTTTAGTGGATAAAACTGTTTGTGGAGCAGATGAAATGAACAAGTGTGAACCCCCTGTCAAGCATCTTGTTGATCCTGTCCAGCTAAAAATTTTAACATCAGAAATTTCAGAAGAAGAGCAATTGCTTTTCGGTGACTTTGATGATTTCAAGCTTAGTTCTGTTAGACATTCGGAGGAGCCTGTTTTTCCAGATTATAATGGGAAAGAAGTTGATCCCCAACTTTCGTCAATAGAAACTGAAGAAGTAAATAAGTCTTTCGTTCCTGGTAACATGTCGAGATTATTAGAAGACAAGTCTTATCAGGTGAATCAGACAGAGGACGCAAAAGACTTCAGAAGTAAATTGAAAACTGTATCAAGCTGTATTGATATTCCTGCAACTAGTATTCAACCTAAAGAAGTTCCCAGGATTGCAAGATCTTTACCCAATATGCTGGCACATAACCATGATCTTTTGAGCAATGTGAACACAGAAGAAGCCGATGATAACCAATCGTCTAAGAGTGAGCAGATGGCCAAAGATGCTAAGAGTATAGAGCAGCTGAAAACTGAATTGATCAATCCAGCTGTTGGTATGTACCATCTTCTCTTCAAAATTTTATATGATTCTGGCTGTTGGGCTGTGATGGCATAAATAATTTCACTGAAATATTTGGTCACATTTGGTATGGTTTGATTTGATTTTTCCGCATTAAAAACTTTAAGTTAGATTCTCAGATTTCCGCTTTATGATTTGTTCCTGGTATAGTTGATTTATTAGGAGCAATTGTTTTGCATATGTTCCAAAAAGCAAATGGTTCCATGTGGGTATGGACTGGTAAAAGTTTTCTAGGTCTGCTTTTCATAATACACCTTTGAGACTGTTGTTAACACGAGTTTCTTAGTAATATGATGCATAATGTGGAAATAAAGCTTGCTAAAGCAAGTATTGAAGGGCAATGACCTAGAAGTACAAGCAGGCATCTCTCATGCAATCAGCAAAATTATTTCTGCATGTGAGTTTCTTACGAGAGTTGACACTTATTTGCAATGTAAACAACATATATAAATGAACTTAAATTCATCAGGGCGTTAGAAAGTTTGGTCTTTTCTTTTAAGGGATTGAGAGGCGGGAAATGTGCCTTGTTGGATTTGAATTCTGACCCAAATTCTGATTCTGTAGATACCACAAATAGAAAGATTTGCATTGAAGATGAAAAGAATTTGCCTAAAATGAAGGTAACCAAGAAGAAAACAAGGTCAATCACCCCAACATCTGAACAACTGGCATCTTTGAATCTGAAGGAAGGGAGGAATTCAGTAGTGTTCACATTCTCAACTCCAATGCTGGGGAAGCAACAGGTCATCTTCTACTCTTTTGTTTATGAAATTTACTTAGCTTCAGGATCTCTCTCTCTCTCTCTCTCTCTCTCTCTCTCTCTCTCTGTGACTTATGTATGTATGTACAATCACCTTATCCAACTGCAGATTTAGGTTTAGCTGTGTACTTCTCTACTACGATATACCTGTTTCTTGTAGTATGTATGTCCCTCTGCTTGCATTTATACTTATCTACTACTTATCATATTCAGGTTGATGCCAATATTTATTTGTGGAAATGGGACACTCGTGTTGTGATATCTGATGTCGATGGGACAATCACCAGGTAATCATGACCCTTTTGTGTTTGGTTAGTTGCTTTCTGAGTTTTCCCAGGTTTATTGATAGGAGTGCTCTGAATACCATCTGGGAATTTTTTTAGATTATGGAACCAAAGCATGATTTAGTCATAGACATTCTGGATGGAAGCACACTGAAGCCTAATTGTTTAAGACTATAGAGCATAAAGGAAGAGAAAATAATTCCTACTGAAGTTGAAAAATGCCTATAAAGGCATAATTGGACTTAGGTTCAAATTATTTTGTCAATGGTAGGGGAGAGATTTAAGGCTGAAGCAAATCATAGGATCAAAATCAGTTGGGCTAAGTAGGAGAATGTGTTTTGTGTCATGCAAACATAAACGAAAATTGAATTAGCCAAGAAGAAATATTAATGTTGTTATTCCAATCTAATGATTGATAGATTTAGATATAACATCACATTCACCTATTAAGTGTGGCAAATAAGAATGTTAAAATGGACATTCTGTAAACACGAAAAGACAACGAGAAATGATTGCAATTCTCTGGTAGCACTGCCATGTAGACAAAAAAAAATTGGAGGATAGTGATTAAGATGGTTTGGGCATATTTGAAGGAGCTTCTAGAATGAGTTAGAAGAGTGGAGGAAGAGTTAAAGGTAACACAGAGTGTGGTGATTAGATGAGGTTTATTTGTTATGGACTTCGGACAGGATGGTCCTAAGTTGAACAAAATTGAAACTTGTTTTGCCAACAAAATGAATGTTGTGAGTTAAGGCTTATTATAATACAAGATCTCTCTTAAATTTAATTTAACAGAGCAATTCTTGCCTGTCAGAATATTACTACCAGTTTGGCAGTAAAAAGAAGTTGGTAGATGTATGCCTGTCACTCTGAGTTCAGAACAGAGACAGATTTTCTTGGAGAGGAATTTTTAGTATATAATAATCGGAAATGCTTGTGTTTGGATGTCAGAAGAGACATATTCACCATGGGTCCTTAAATGTTATGTTCGGCACAACTGAATCTTTTCAAATGGTGGCAAAAACCTACACAGGCTGAAATAACTATTTTTGTTTAAAATATTAATTACAATTATAGTAGCAGATTAAGTATGGTTTTTGCTTCTATCTGTTAAATTGAAATGGCAGATAGGCGTTTTCTGCTTTTTATTTGAGGGGGTTCCCTTTTGTTTTGATTCCTTGTTTGGTGTAGTCATAAAAGCTACAAATTTTTACATAAGAAATGGTTGATTTCAAGGACTTAAATCAAGATTCAGTAGAATAACCAGAAAGGTGGGAGTGCAACTTTGAGTAAGGAAGGGAGAACTTTATTCCTTATCACCCAAAATTGGAAAATAAGTAACTAAAAAAGAGAGGAGAATTTTACAGTTGGAAAGCCAATGAATGGCACATCATGCTCTATTTTATGCACACATGCATAAAAGAATTTTTAATTTAATGTTCCCTTATACTCATGAGAGAAGAAATCATAATGTCTGATACTTGCTTGTCCTTTCTTACGAATAACCCTAACTCAGTGCGATGCTACTTTGGAAAGTCCAAAATAGGTATTATATGATTCAGCCTTTATTTGTTCTTCTTGTTTTATACAAGCTTTACTTAGATCGATCAAAACAAGGCTTCAGTTTTCCATTTGGCTTTTCTAATTCCTATGTCCTGTTCCAATTATGCAGATCTGACCTTCTGGGACAGTTTATGCCTTGGGTTGGAGTAGATTGGTCACAAACTGGTGTTGCACATCTCTTTTCAGCTATCAAGGTCTGTCATACAGCTTCTGTTTTATGTATGATGTCCCTTAGATGGAAAACAGAAATGAATAGAACCAAATGAATGGGGGTTCCTGAACATGTTCATCTTCTAGTTCCTTCTTCATGTTTTGTGGGTCAGAAAAGATAAATAATCTAAAAGAACTTCTTGTGCATGTCTTGGGTTAGATAAAGATAAGTTCTCTAGAAAAGCCATGATTGTGGTCTGCCTAATCTTTCCTGACTAATAAATAGCCATGAATCATTCTTGATGCAGTTGGTCCTTTCATGTTTACGTGCTGCAGGAGAATGGATATCAATTGCTTTTTCTTAGTGCACGTGCAATATCTCAAGCTTACCATACTAGACAGTTCTTATTTAACCTTAAGCAGGTGAGGGACAGAGTTCTAGTTTGTGGATAAATTCATTTGTTCATTCACACATTTTCTTGACAAGTAGGTGGATATATTTTTTTCCCTTTTTTTTTTTAAGTTTGTTTACGTTGAGTTGCTAATGGCACTATAAAAACAAATTTTATGGTTTCTTCAACTTCCTCTGAATTTGTTTCATTTTCATCTATATGCAGGATGGAAAAGTCTTGCCCGACGGACCTGTTGTTATTTCCCCAGATGGTCTTTTTCCTTCCCTTTACCGAGAAGGTCCCTGGTTACATCTTCTTTGTACTGAATACCTTCACAAATTGCCTGATATGAAGAGTGCAACTTAATTGCCAACAATTATCTTGCTTTGTTCTTTGCATAATCTGTCATGCCACCTCATAGTTACATGTGTGATTTTCTAAGGTGTTTCCACATGTGATTTTGCAGTATGCTTATGTCTGCATATATGTGAACTAGGTCGATTTTCTTTTGATGGCTAAGAGCAAATTTTTTTATCTAGTGCCCCAATTTTTCTGAATGTACCGATCTTCTAAAATTTTGTTCTGGTTTTTTATGCAAATGAGAAAGGAATTGGATTGATGTAATTACTATTGGCAAACTCTTTCCTGTTTCGCTACTTGATAAACATTTTTCTTTTACTCTTTCTTCTTCGTGGGAATATTGACTTAAGGATTTTGTGGATTTGTTTCAGGCCATGAAAACTTGGTTTTGCGACCTATTGAACTTGTTTCTAAATGCAAGTCAGTTCGTCCTTCTTGTGTATGAGTTTAGTGGAGCTTATGTGCATGTAGTTTTACTTTTTTCATTTTGTGCCTTAAAAATTCTTTGTGCCTACAGAAACCTTATTTTTGTTCTTAAAATGTATGCAAAACAATCCCTTTCTTGACATTCTTTCATCCAACTTTTGAGTTGCATATTCTTTTGCAGTAGAGTGTTGGCAATTTCTGTGCTGTACTCACGGAATGGCCAGTTTCCATTCTGTTGACAGGTGTAGCATAATATGTCACCAAATCAATTTAGCCTCTGTCTTTTATTGTTTAATTGTATAAAAACGAGAATGAGCTTGAAACTTCCCTGAGTACAAAGCCAAGGAAGGCAGTGCGAAGGAACTTGGGCTGGAATCAACTAGCATTCTTTCTTCTCTACACTGCTTTTGTTCTTGCATATTAACTTTTTAAAATAAATAGAAATTAGAAATGATCTCAGTTTGTGGTAACATCATTTGTCATGAAACCTCAATATGGTGAATACTGCTTTACATGAACTTTCCAATTCTAAGGAAAAACTTGGAGAAGTTTTACAAATGTGTTGGAAATATTTTAATTGCATCATTCAAGAATTTCTGTTCTTTGCTGTTTTGCAGTTGTAAGAAGAGCACCACATGAATTCAAAATTGCTTGCTTGGAGGTTTGTCACTTGATCTCCACTTCGTATTCCTCTATCACATAATTATTCAAGATTCTTGCTTCTTGACTATTTGTTGAGCTTAATGCTATTCTAAACTATAGTTATCACATGTGCATGTTCAAGATTGAATTATAGTCAAATCAACCTTTCCTCATTAAGACAACAGCAGATGAAACCAATTGTGTCCTGCAATAAACAGCAAACAAAAAGTATACCAGCTGACTAGCGACTACTACTAAAAACAGAATCCAGAAGTAATTATGTCCTTTGCAGCCATTTATTTGTAGGTCTCTTTATCTTCTTCATGATAAGGAATCATCATTGGAAGTCCATAATTTTCTCTGAAGAGTCCTGATTACTCTATAATTATGATAAGAATCAAAATGTCCTCTCAATCTAAATTTAGAATTATGCAATGAACTTTTGCAATAGATTTCCTTGAGGTTAAAACTCCTAGAGTTAACAAAATTTCTCCAGTCCTTGGAGGCCACTGCACCATTTGCTAACTGAAATTCAGATTCATTGATTAAGTGGTCTTTTGAATATTAAGTGATTATGATTCTCAACATTTGCTTGCATGAAACACCATTTATCTGGGGAAGAGTACCTCAGATCAAAAGGTTTTCTTGACTTGATTGCTATACAAAGATCACCTATAAATTGGATCCATGCTAACTTTTCATTTGGTTACTTGTTATTCAATTAATGAGAAAGACATTCGTTTAATACCTATGTTTTTCCAGGACATCAAAGCTTTGTTTCCTCCTGATAGGAATCCATTCTATGCTGGTTTTGGAAACAGAGATACAGATGAGATTAGCTACCTTAAAGTTGGTATTCCTAAAGGAAAAATTTTCATCATTAATCCTAAGGTATGGCTTAGAATCTGACTGACAAATTTGTGGAGGGCACTTAATAAACTTCCGATATATGATGCTTATGGTGTTTCTAACCCTACAGGGTGAGATCGTTGTAAATCGGCGTGTTGATACAAAGTCATATACTTCTCTTCACGCTCTTGTGCATGACATGTTTCCACCCATGTCTTCATCTGAACAGGTATTGGATGCTAATTGAAATATTATGAGCTAAAAAAATAACAAAAAAAAAAAAAAAGGAAATGAAAAAGGAGACAAGCATCCAGTTGTTTTAGTTTATTCTATGGACTTGTTCTCGTTATTGCTAGTTGTGTAATAAAAAATCTATGTTTTTCTACATATTTGACAAGCGCAATCATCAAATATACAGCATTCAGTAGGGATGTCCTACCTGTTTTATGTATCTAATGTTTATTAGTGATTTACATTGAGTGCTTCCATCTGTCTCATGTGCTGTTTCTTTCTGTCCTGAACTCCATTCTTGCTGCACGATCTAATTTCTCTACATAATTTTTAAGTATGACAAGGTCGTTTGACTTCTGAGCTATTATTTTCTTGCCCTGAATTAGTTTGTTGCTTTCAGGAGGACTTCAACTCATGGAATTACTGGAAACTTCCACCGCCAGCAATTGATATTTGAAGATTGAAAGAGTATACCTTGAATTATCTTTTGAACTGTGATGGAGTTCTTTGGGTTTGGTTATACTTATCTGGTTAGTTTTCATTCAAGCTTCATATTAGTTGTTAACGAATCCTTTTCTATTGCTCCTTACCATGGGCATTATAGTCTTCTTAATTCAATGTCGAAGAGAAAATTTTTATCTGATACTAAGATGTATCTTTTATTTTTGGCAGTGAGGATAAAGGAAAAGTGTCTAAAACACCCTTAACGCAAAGGAGTGGCTCGCAGTATTCTATGATATAATGGGACTTGCTCTCCGAGACCTGTTTGGCGTGGTCAAGGAAACTGTATTCCTGGATGGTTTTGCCCTCCGCTGTATTTTTTCCATCATGGAGGGTGATATATGTGATTTCCTTCATGGATAGAGATGGAGACAATTTCCTCACCACTTGTCTTTACTTGTCTGTGGTGGGATGGCTAATATTCTGGCAAGCAGGATTTCTCCGAGGGAAACAAGTATATATCAATTTCTGCTTATATGCCACTTGCTTCTTTAGGACTGGCCAATTTATAGTCAACGAATAAGTGTATGAATGGTTTTGAGAGCAATAAGTATACAGATAATCCTTCTTCAGAACATGTTAACATGTTACGTGGTATATAGTTTCTTCATGTGATAACTTGAAAACCACACCTTTTCTCTGTATGTAGCCTTCAAAATTCCCTGATGAACCTACTGCTATCCATTTGTATGTTCATAGAATTTAGCATTTCCTTTATAAGCTCAATGGCAGTCTCCCTAGTATGACTTATCTTTCTAGCAAAAGAACTCATGAATCATGATATTGTTGGACATTGGTATGTTGTTCATGTTCACTGGTAACCATTGAAGAACCTGATGCTGATGAATTAAATTTTATTCTAACGTTTAACTAACATATAACGTGGCTCTTCATGGATTTTATATGCGGGCAACTGAATTTCATACCTTTTGGCATCTCCAATGATCTTTTTCCCCTCGAATCCAGGCACAAAGAAAAATCTAAAATGCTTTTTGTTTGTTAAAGATTATGTACTTTCATCTCAAAACTAATTGACAATGACTGGAGTGTCGATTACCTTTATATATTAGTTTGTGAATCTTTGAGATTTTAACATAGGACTCTTAACACTCTTCTTCACACGTGATTTGGGTTGAAGAGAGTTCCAGAATTAAAATGGGTGATTGACAAGAATCTAAATGAAACGAGTTAAGAAATAACTGAGTCGTTTAGCTCTGATATAATGTTAAAGATCATGAGTTTTTATATCAAAATTAATTGACAATGAGTGAAGTAATCCATGACCTTTATATATTAATTTATGAATTTTTAAAATTTCGACGTGGGACTCTTAACATTGTTTACCCATTTTGAGTGCTTTCTTGAATGAAAAAATCTCTGAAATTTTGGTTGCAAGGATAGCATAGCCCTACCACCGGTCCCCTGTACCACTCCACCCATTGGCATATGCTTGCCACTCTGATATTGCATGCCTTAAAACTTCCGCAACAGGACACCCGTCTTAAATTCTTAAAGTCACATCGGCAAGTGCTTAGCATTGGAATTTCTTATTCGGAATCCCCCCCTGCTCTCTTTCCTCGCTCTCTTCCCCCCCCCCCCCCCCCCCCCCCCCCCCCCCACCTACCCTCCCCCCCCCCCCCCCCCCCCCCCCCCCCCCCCCCCCCCCCCCCCCCCCCCCCCCCCCCCCCCCCCCCCTTCTCTTCCTCGTCTAGTAAAGGTTATTCTTGTGCATTTATTTGGCATCAACTAAAGGTAGTGAATTCCCGAAGCATCAATTACAGCATAAACCTCAAGCGAAACTAGTCAGTTTCTGTATTGCAAAATTGATACTTTCTTATCATTGAGCACAGAATAATCCACTCATACACTAGGAACTAAATCTATACTAATATAAAATAATCCAATCAATAACCCTTGTTTTCAATTGATTTAAAAAATGTTATCACGCAATCTTGTTGAAAATCCACTTTTCCCTGTCTCCATGATTTCTCAGAGGCACGTAATTTTGTTGGGTACGAGAGATCATGAGGTCAATTATCAGATTTATGAGTTGTAGTCTGATATGTTGTTAGCTCTTGGTTCACTTTTTTGAGTCAGTTGTCTTATTGTACGTAAGTTATCGTCCTGTTATCATTGCAGCTCCCCCACCCTCCGGGCTCCCAAAACACCAACAACACACCAAAAACAAAAAAAAAAAAATCAAAAAAAGAGAACGAACAGAGAGTCACGCAATTAGAGTTCTATGACTCCACTCTAGAGGTTGGGGGTTCGAATCTCACTAATATCATTTTATCACCCCTATTGTAATAGTGCAAGTTGATAAAAAAAATAAAAAAAATATAGAAAGGGTAAAAAAAGGGCAGTCGTTAATGCTCGAGTGGAAAAGAGTTGACAAATGCGAATGGCAATGTAATAGGGTGGCCAAAGTACATTTAGAACTATTCAACTCCTAATTAAGATGACATGATGAAAACTCGGCTTAGTAGATGAAAAATATCATCTGGGATGGTGTAATTAAGTGGCAGATGGCGAATATACATTTGTGGACGATTACATTATTTTCATGTTTGAATATCTTTCACCTTGGAAATTTTTCGCTCATCAAACAAGGATCTTTGACCCTGGATTAATTAATTTTATGAGATTGAAGGACTCAAACTAATAGTGGTTTACGACAGTTACCCATGGCGAGTTAATTAGACTAGTATATTTCAGTTCAAGTTTGTTATCATAAGGACAATTTTTTTCCTCCAAATATTTATGTTTGATTTAGCCTAAATCTTTCATACATTTATAGTCGTGTCATTTTAATTTAGCACTTATAGTATATGTTGTGCGAAAAACGCCTCAAACTATTATTTGGTCTGCAAAGTTAAAGCCAAATACAAGCAACCATTCAACTTGAGAAATCAAGCATACGTATGCTAAGGGCCAACAAGCTACACAACAAGATATTCAAAAGGAAGACAAAAAAAAAAAAAGGATTCCTTAACAAAACAGTTTAGGACAAACAAGCACAAGATCAAATTAAGATCAATTAATAGATTAACAAGTCTTAATACGTTACAATTTTGATACCAAGATGCTTTAGAGCAAAGTCTTTAAGGTTGTTGATTTCGTTTTCTTCAATGAATCCAGTGCCATCCTTGTCTGCAGACTTGAGTCCATCCTTGCATTTCCGTTTTGTAAACCAGCCTCCCATTTCTCTGACGGCCTCCTGAAGTTCTTCTTGGCTAATCCTCCCATCTTTGTCGGTATCGAAATTCTTTAACCATTTCTTGAACTCTTCCGGATTCATTTGAAGTTTGCCATCGCTTGAGAAATTGCGAGGATAACTGTTCTTGATTGCCATTAGTTTCGAAATCTCAAATTATTATGTATGTACCTTTCTTGTTCAAGAACTTAATTTCACACACCACACACACTAGCAGAAGGAGACTGTATGCTCCTGAATTTATAGATCCACATGAAATTTAAGATTCCACTGCCCTACCAACATCATGATTCATGACATGCATTACGGTTCAAAAGAAGAACGATCGCTACTTTCAAAGGGAATAAGATTCTATATATAGTGGCAGAGAAGCTTGCAATACAAGATGAAAAACAATTATTTGGTTTACAAATTGTGATTTGTATTAGTGTTTATTTTAATTTTATTGAGTTTTAGTTTATTAATACTGATCCCAGTATTGTGGGTCACATGTAATCATACTCATAAAAAAATTCATTTAATTCACTTTTAGTTTTGGCTAATGACTAGAAAAACAAAAGGAAAAAGGTTCTTTTTCGGTTACTTGAATAGGAGTAGATTAAATTTTATCATTCTTTCATTTCCTATCAAAATTTCTGTGTGTGTAACTTAATAGCTCGAGCCTTAATTATAGGTAACCACAGCTAAATTATTCTAGACAAACATGCACGATGCTTAGTACGTTACAATTTTGATACTAAGATGCTTCAGTAAGATCAATTTCGTCATCGTCGAATAATCCGGCCATAATCTTTGTTAGTATCGAACTTTTTCCCTCATTTCTTGAACTCTTCTGAACTCATTTGAAGTTTGCCATCCCTCGAACCCGAGACATCACGAGTGGAAATCTTGAATGCCAATAATCATAATCTGTTTCAAATTGTCTACTCAATTTGTTCAAGTACCTTTTTCATGTGAATGTTCCATAATTTGTGGAGACACTTGACTAAATAAGCTTTTCTAATTCTAGTATTTGAAAGTACTATGGTTTGCATTTTGTGTTTCTATTTTCGGTGCATACAGTTTCGCAGAATTTGTGGTCCAAAAGAAGGTAATAATAATCAATTTACCGAACCGTAGGCTAAGATTTTAGTCACAAAAAATTTTGTGGTTTCTGTTAATTTTGCTGATGGTTGGTTTCTGTTAATTAAGTAGGATTTGGTGAGGGATTTATTTTGTGGTTTCATCTAAAAAATCTAGTGCGTTTGACAAGGAAGAATTTTGCAAAACAAGATATTTCTGGAATAAAATCATAGATGTCAATGATTTTATGTTGTCACCCCGATGTCCCACTTCATGTCATAGATAGGTTAGGAAATGAGCACTTTTTTACTTACAAATATTTTCCTTTATTATACGAGGGATCTTTTATGGTGCTAGTTCAAAAGAATTGTGTCTCGACCATTGCATAGTGCACCCTAAACTACAAAGCCAAGAGTTACTTTAAATCATGTGGAAATCAATAAATTATGGCGAATTCAATTTTGAATTGTGTTTATTAGTTAGGGATTAAGCTTAATGCCAGATCAGATTCGGAATTAAGTTTTCTGAATAAAAATAATTTTTCTTTAGTACATTATACTATTATTTTCTACCAAAAAGAGTGATTTAAATCACTTGAATTATTGTCTGGCTCAAAAAAAAAATATTATTGTTTGCTATCAACCCTTTTGATCAATCATTTCAAATTAACAAAGTTGCATGCTTATATATAATAAAAGATATAGCCTACTAATCCGGCCATCTTTGTTACAATCATATGTAACCCAAAATGGTGTAATGACTACAAATACATTTCAACTAAACTCAAAACTGACGGAATAAATATTAATATATGGTTAATGAGACTATTTTAAGAAGCTTTGATATTCTTTAGTTTCATCTAAAAAATTAAGTGTGTTTAAGTTTAAGTGGACTAAAATTGTACTAAGGGCAATTTTCTGAAATGGAATGTACTTAAATCTTAGGTTTTTGTATTGCCTTCATGATCCACGAAATTTAACAATGTGTTTGGATGAATTTTTGGAGAGTTTTTTTTTTTATATAAAAAAATTACTTAATTTTTTTTAAAGTCCATTTGTTTGGTTCTGTGTTTTATAAACATATTTTTTAAAAATTTTATACATGTGTTTCAACTAACTTTTTTTTTTAAAAATACATTTATCGAGAAAAATATTTAAAATTGCTACAGTACTTCCTTCTAAAAACATCTAAAAAAAACTATCCAAACAGGATACTTTATGGATTTGTACAAAATTTATCGAAAACTGAACTATATTGTAGTTTTTACAGTAACATACCTTTTTTTTTTTTGGTGTCAAAACAGTAACATACCTTCATCATCATACATTACTTACTATATTCACCTCTAACCAAAACCATAACTCTCCACTGTTCTAGCCAAAGCATGCAGTAAATCAAAGCTTAACTAATTAACTTCAAGCCTTAATTTGTAACAATTCTGATACCAAGACGCTTTAGTGCGAAGTCTTTGAGGTTGCCGATTTCGTCATCGTCGATAAATCCATTGCCGTCCGTGTCAGCAGCCTTGAGACCTTCCTTAGCTTTCCATCTTGTAAACCAGCCTCCCCTTGAACGGATGGCTTCCCGCAGTTCTTCTCGGCTAATCCGGCCATCTTGGTTAATATCAAACTTCTTTAGCCATTTCTTAAACTCTTCCAAAGTCATCTGACGTTTGCCGTCCTTCGAACTCGAGGGGTTACGAGGGTAATTTTTGAAAGCCATTAATAATAATCTATTTCAAAATTGTGTACCTTGTTCAAGAACTCGTTTCGCACACCACACACACTAGACTACGGTTGAAGAAACTGTTCAAGAACTCGTTTCACACACCACACACACTAGATTACGGTTAAAGAAACTGTGGATGCTCCATAATTTATAGAGGTACTGGACTTAAACTTCTAATACTTTCTTAAACTTCGGTTAAAGAAACTGTGGATGCTCCATAATTTATAGAGGTACCGGACTTAAACTTCTAATACTTTCTTTTTTTTGGGTAAACACAATACCTCATGGGTCTAAAAGAGGGTAAATAGCAAGACTTTCCTATAGAATAAGAATCAGTCTATAATGAATCGCAATTATTGTTTCTAAACTTTTGTGACCAGTATAAAAGTGAAAAGATGCCAATGAAGGGTTGGTTTCTATTAATAAGGTTAAGAATTTATTCTGTAGTTTCATCTCAATAATCTTGGGCTTTTGATATGGAGGAATTTTACAAGACTGGATATTTTCGGAATTATAATCATAGATATCACAAGATTTTGTACCAGTTGCCACCCCCAAGTCCCAATTCAAGTTATAGATAGGTTTGGCAACATGTACTTTCTTATGAGTATCTTCGATTATTTTATTGGGCCCTTCGATGGATAAAATGCGAGTCAGGGTTCCACTCTATGGCAAAATAGTAATTTTCTTTTTTTTGAAAAACGGATAATGATAATTTTTAAATTTTATGATAAATTTAACCTTTTTCTCGATACTGATTTATCAGGTTTCTTAAACACATAATAGGAAAAATGCTATTTATTTGGTCTTATCCATTTGAGGACCTTCTGCTCTTGATTCAAATAGTTTGTCTCAGCCCTCGCATCAGTGCACCTTTGCACTCTGAACTGCGAGCTAATAGTTACTATAGATCGCGTGGGAAGCAAAAAATTATCGAGAAAAATGTATTCAATTTTGATTTGTATTCATTTATAACGGATTAAGGTTATTGCCAAATCAGATTTAAAAATCAAAATTTTAGAATAAATATCATTTTTCTTTAGTACATTATACTATACTTTTCTAAGAAAAAGAGTGATTTAGATCATTTGAATTATTTGTTTGCTCTCAACCTTTCTGATGAAAAGTTCCAATTCCATTTAACAAAATTGCTTACTTGCAATAGTGAAAGAGATAACCTTACTAATTTTGGTTGGAGAGAGAAGATGCTCATTGGGCTAAACTGTGGTGGATCATATCGTCTTTATTTTCATCTTGTGAAAAGAATTGGCATTCATAAATTATGTGGATAATGTACTTTGGCCGGGTAGTCTTCATTTTTTTATACCGAAAGAGGGATCACAGAATCTTGATAGCTAGGATTTTTGGAATCAAAGAAAGAAAGAAAAGGATTTTCCCGAATTTGTTTCTACGTGTAATATGTTAGCCGATATACATCATGATTATCAACTTTGTGCTTTTTATCAATCTTATCGTTGTCCATGAAAGGTTAACATCGTACACTTACTCGAGCCTTGGCATGCCTAGCTTTTTAAGGAAGAAATTTCGATTTTTTTGTTTTACATTTTGTCATAAATGGACCTTGCAATCAAGATTGATTAGTCACAATCGACTTAGCATATAATCCTAACTCATGTACTCTATCTAAGATAAACTTGCATGAGATTGAAGATTGGCTTAGTATGTTACAATTATGATAACAAAGGTGCTTGAGGGCAAAATCTTTGAGGTTGTAGGTTTTGTTTTCGTAAAATGAATCCATTGTCATCGTTATCTCTGCAGACTTCATTCCATCCCTGCATTTTCATTAAATAAACGACCCTCCCCTAGCATGGATGACCTCCCACAACTCTTATGTAGCCATGCCTTGAACTCTTCAAAACTGTAGATGAATACCCGTGCCCAATGTCATAGGCTTAAGTGTAAAATGTGGGAAAGATATTTTAGGGACTTTTGGGAGTTTTGGAGAAAATAGAGGGGCTAAAAAAATAAAAATGAAAAAAAAACAAAAGGGTTCTTTTCTTTTCTTCATATGATAATGACGTCTCTTTTTCTTTTTTCTAATTGACTCTCTACTTTCTCCAAGGACAAAAACAAGAAGTGACTAGGGAATTCGCGAATCCAAAGCTCACCAACTATTCCCATGATTCCTACAACGAACAAGGTGAGTTTGGTTATTGATTTTAAGTTTTAGTTATGTCTAATTGGAGTTTAAACAATTAGGTTTTGAGAAATTGAGATTTAGAATTCTGCAATTTTAGAGGAATTGATTTTTATATATTGCTTTCAGATTTGTTTTTTAGGCATATTGAAGAGGTAGTAAAGATGCGGATCTAGGTATTTGGTAGTTGTTGAAAAAAAAATTGCTAATTAAACTGCACGTAGTACTCTGCTTGGAAGAGTTACGATTGGTGACAATATACCGATGAAGTTTGAAAAGAATTGTTCAGCTCAGTGGTGTGAAAAGAACAAAAAATGAAAGATTTGGCCGTGGCAAACCAAAATCTGATGACAATAATTAGATCAATTGGCACATAAAGCAGAATGGTAGTACTTACTTGATGCTTGTAATTTATCCTACTTGACGATGATATTAAAATAAGAATTAGTAGTAAAAGCTAGAGAATGCAATCGGCTCACAGAACATGTGAACAGAATGATCTTTTTGATTGCTAGGAATTATGCCTTCACTTGTTATAACTTATATGAACTGATATTAGAGGATTAAAATATTGAATAAACAGGCAAGGTAGAGTTGACAATAGGAATTGGTACCATCATGTGTTCCGTTGTAGGATTTGATATTTGAGGATTAAATAAGTGTTTCATAATCAAAGCAATGGAAGATGTAAGAATGGATATTGAACAATGGGAATTGACGGGCAAGCCATTGCCACATGGATTTCAGTGAGCCTCGGTAAAAAAAAAAACAAAAAACAAAAAAAAAATTAGGATTTATCTTTGGTAATTTGCTTTCATTAGTTATTTAATTATTTTCTAAGTCGATAAGTATTATTTAGTCTTCTTACAAGATAGTCAAATAAAGACAATTAAGTCATAGAATTAATTTGGGAGTTTTAGAATTTTTTGTATAATAGGCCTCAAGGTTTTAGTATTTTTGTGGACATGATTTTAAGGTGGAAATTGTATTTGCTTTTATCATATTTTAGGTGATGACTATTTCTAGGGTCAAGATTATTTGAGGGAGTGCAATTGGACTTGGATTCTAAGGTAAGTGGTTCCTACCCTTTCTCATGCTTTGAAAAATTCTTTGTATATGCATATATATTCCTTTTATTAATATTATCGTAATACAAAACTCAGAATAGAAAAGTAATATGTGCAAAAATTCTTTCATATATCGTATCACTTTGATTAGTTATATGTATATGCATGTGTAAGTGCGATGTGTGAATGCATGACATGTTATGATTTGGCTCTGATTATTCTTTGTATACCAGACACTAGAGAGAACTAATTCTCGATATACCTATCTGACGGTGAGTAGTTAGGTCATGCAAGCATTTTTATGACCCTCCTAATTGGAAAAAAGTTAGCCTAGATATCTAGTGCAACTAGTTCCTGCATTGAAAAATCTGAGTCTATATATGTATGAGCAAGCATGTATGTAACGAACTACGTTTTGTTTAATATGCCACGACTTTGTTATGTATTATATATTAGGGATAATTACAGAAACCTCTCTTGAAGTTTCTGACAATTACACCTGGCACCCCTGAGGTTTGAAAAATTACACTAATCTCCCTTGGCCTACTAAAATGTCTATAATGACCCTTGACTTATCATATTTTTCCCTCCTTATCTCTTCCTGCAATCACAACCAGCCAACCATCTAAGGACATAATATAATATATTATTCTTATTATTATATATGAAATGATTTATGAATTTAGGGTTTGGAAGTTACAGAGTTACTAATGTACAATTGGTTTTGGGTGAATATATTTGGGTGTCTCGTTAGGGCATATTTATGAATTTTGCCTTTATCATTCGGTTGCCTGTGGTGATGGTAACTGATGAAAATGGAGCTAGCGTGATATGGTGGTGGTGGTGGTGGTTGTTGTTCAAGTGATAAAAATAAGATGAATTTTTTGTTTTTATTTTCCTAATCAGTTGCTAGTGGTGTACCGATGTTGGTAGGATTGTTTTGTGGCTGCTAGTAGCGATGTTCATTAAGTTGGTGGTGGTGTTCATTAAGTTGGTAGCAATATTTCAAGTAGTAAAGAAAATAATAATTTTTTTGGTTTTTAGATTAAGAAGGGAAAATTTGGATTTTCATTCAAAACTTATGTTGACAGGGGAGGTCCTGTCACTAAAATAGTAAATGCAAGGGAGGTTTATGTAATTTTTGAAAATTGAGGGGTGCCAAGTGAAATTGTCAGAAACCTTAGGGGAGATTTCTGTAATTATCCTTATATATTATTATTATGTGTGATTATGGATAATGTGTAATAGAATGAATGCATGTATTATAAATGTAAATGTATACATGTAACTACCCAAACTAGTGAGAAATTGGTGGAATTGTTTACTGAACGTGCTGGTTGCTCACCCCACTTATGTTATTTATTTTGCAGGTGATTTGAGTTCGGATTAGGCAAGCAGGATAAGTAGCGTTGCAATAGAGGATTATTTAGTTGGTGAGCCAATGACAGTTTGTTTCATGTTTAGTGTTATTTATTTCAGTTAAGGAAATTTAATGACTTTGTGGATGTTGATATTTTGTTACTAGAGGATTTTTATATTAATTGGAGTATTTTAATATTTATAATTGTTTTGATCATTTTTAGAATCTTGAGTATTGGATGAACCTAATACGCGATTTGTTACACCCGGACACGGGGTGTGACAATAGAGGTACTTGGATTAATTAAACTTTCCACTACTGCTAGTAGTTCAGTGCACCGCATGGATTCTAGTTCAAAAAACCTGCATCGCTACTTTCCTACGGAATAAGAATTAATCTATAGTGGTCTAATTGAAAGCGTGAAACACGAGATGAAGATCAATTACGAATTAATATTGGTCTATTAGACATGTAAACTTGTAATTTGTACGACACTGGGAAAAAATAAGGGAAGATTATTAGTGTATCGGACACTTTATTCTTGGCTAGTAACTAGTAAAAAAAGGGGAGAAATGTGAAATTTCTTCCCCTACTTTAATTAAATAGGATTAGATTTATCACGTTTTTAACCTCAAATGGGAATTGCACGATACGAAAGATGTTTCTGGGTTTGTTGATTAATTAGGAGTAGATTAAGAATTTATTATTTTTTAGTGTGTTTAACGGACCCGAAATTGTAGGGTGAAAAATTTACAAAATGGAATCTTTGTACCAAGAAATAGGGCATTAGATTTCAACTGATCTCTCACCGTTTTCAATTTACTTAACGACTTTGAATCTACAAACGAACTTCTTTGATAAAAAAAAAAAAAAAAAATCTACTTTTAACTGTAAGTGTGACTTTATATATGCAAGCATTTAGCCCACTTCTCTTACTCTACAAAAAGCATTTTCAAGTTGAGTGCAAAAGTGAGTTTGAATATTTAATCACTTTGAACAACCTACTTTTCTTTCATCGTTTCTTCGACTATTGTAAATGGCAATCATGCGTATGAAAAGGAAATAGCGAATCTAAGTAATTATGTTTAATGTTATTGACGAGGAGAAAATACCACATAATACGTCAAAAAGTGAAATTATTCTCCATGCCAAACATAACTAAAGAAAATGAGTTCTAACCTGGAACAGAATTGTTGCAAATCACCTTTATATGTGTCTAGTGGAAAAAGCATGTATTCATTCCTTTCTTCTGCTTTAAGAGAGGCAGTCGAATCAAATGTTTGGAATCAATAAAGAGAGTAAAAGGATAAGCTGAACCTGAATGTATGCCATGTCGGGATTAACAAATACTATCAGTAGCCTGTTAAGCTAGCTTTAAAAATTCTTTTGAAAGTGTAGTTTGGGCAAATAACTTCGGAACCACTTTCCTAGTTGACCACTTTACTAGCTTAGCAACAAACAATAATCCCTTTTGACAACATAAAACTTTACTAATTCAGAAAACAAGAAAATACTGTACTTTGACAAATACTTGAATTTGAAAATATATATATATATATATATAATTTGTTTTCCCATCTTATAAACAATTCACAAGAAATAGTATTTTAAGCAATATTTTACGCATTTCTTCTGTATAACATTACTGGTTATCCAAATCTTATCTAAATAAACTTGTGCCTAGTTGTGCCGGTCGCTATAAGTTAGAATAACCCATGTTTATGTCTCTTTCCACATATATTAATTATAGTTCATTTGCTCATAAAATAATTTTTCTAAATTGTATCTCTTGTGAAATCACATCCACTTGGCAGAATTTACGTTTTAAAAAGTTGAAACAAAGAAAATTTTTCCCCCAAAAGGGATGCTAATTTGCTGTTGAATGATGTATGGCGGTAAACTAAGAAATCTAGATGTGGTTAGACATTCCTGCTCAAGTTATGCAATAACTTTACAACCTTTCTTCCTCGTTTTATTCTTTTCTGTTTATGTTTTAGTTCTTGAATGAACTTTTCAAATTAAATGGTACTAGAGCACATCGCATAAATTCTTAATTATCACTACTAAGTAACCTCATCTGGCAACAAATGAAGGATGAAGTTAAAAAAAAAAAAAAAAACTACTATTCACGTTTAAGATAGAGTGACGAAGCAATTAATTTTTTTAGCTTCTTCTAGTTTCTTGATGAAACTAATTTAAAATGAATGGTGTATGCAATTCTTTCATTATAAATAAAATTTCAAAACTTCTTACTCAAAAAAAAAAAAGAAATAAAATGAATGTTGTATGTAGCTCGTTAACGGTTAAAGATTGAAATCATGACGATTTAGCATTTCAGATATTCTCATGTAATAACCAAGATAATAACAGATGGAGCAACGGATTGAAGGCAACAAACATCTTAAAATTAGAGAATCCTTCTAAAGTGAAATCATTTTGTTGCTAAGCCTTTAGTGGCACCAATAACTTACGCTAGCCCTGGAGAATAAAGTACATTGAGCAGATAGCTTAAAGAAGTACGGTCCTTCAAGGGTTAATTAAGCCCAAGAATTATCTCTGCCTACCACTTGTATTGGCTGTGAGAACCTAGACCGACCAAATTGGTGACGTATGAAGTTATTTTGCAAGCAGCTGAGATCAGCTAAGGATACCCGTTACGACTCCGTAAATAATGTATTTCTCTTTAAGCTGAAGGCTTGAAGAAGTATCAACGATGAAAGACACAATTGCCATTGACTCTCTTGAGATTCAGAAAAATCTAATACAAAATTCGGTGTTTAACGTTATAACATAAGAGAATGATCTGAATTTTAACATAAAAAAAAAAATTTAAGCAATGCATGTTAGTCATACAAGTGTATTATTTTTTTTTTCTTTTTTGGGTCGAAAGGAAAGTTTGAACATAGTTATACAATTAAGTGTTTGCTCTGGACTGTTCCCATGAAATCCGCCGTCAGAATTCTCTGGACAACGTTTAGTGGATTATGCAAATTTTGGTTGCAAGAGTAGACTTTTTTTTTTTTTTTTTGGCGCCCCAAAGTCAAGAGTAGAGTCAATAGACTTAGCTTTGCCAAGATATCATCACAAAAGTTATGAATCGTTAAATTCAATAACATCTTATGAGTTCCCTAATTTTTCATGTCCGTTTGGAGTGTATCTCGTAAATGTCTGACTTTTGAACGAGACTGATTGCCGGTAGTGCATCTAGCTCCACATCTAAATGTCTTCTGAAGGCCACATCCAAAGATGAATTTCAGCTCAGTAGCACTGTGGTTGACTTCCAAAAATCCTCAATCTATTTCAAGCCTAAGTGAGCTCGCTTGGCCGACCTAGCAGAAGAGTGAGTATTGCGTGCACCACTCGCGCCACATGGCGTGCCACGTGATGCACTAGAACCAATCACACATCACCAAATAATACAAGGTATGACCCACCATTGCTACATGGCAATAAATTATTGGTTCTAGTACACCACGTGACAATGCACGTGGTGTATTGTATACTTTTCTCCTACCAGAAATAGGGCTGCCATTGCCTGATTTCAAAGAGAGCAAGAAGCACTGTCTTATCAAAGCTTGATAGACCAAATCCAAGAAAGCTTTTTTTTTTTTTTTTTTTGAACTGGAGGATATACGAAATCACCTGACTATTACCGCCAGTTCTCCCATCGATACTTGAAGTTCAAGCAGAGCGGGTCTCACCGATACTTGAAAATATCACGAGTGGGAGTCAAATTGACAAGTACTGGAATACTACCGTATCGCTAGCTGAACCCCCTCCTAGGGGCTAAATCCAAGAAAGCTTCGTTTGTTTAATTGCTTAGATGAGTATTGACATTGGATTGAGTTTGATTCTCTTAGAATATATAAACTTTTTAAAGGTAAAAATATTTTTGCTAGGTTACATATACCATTAATTATAACTCTAGAAAAGTTTGCGCTTTTGTGATTTTGATATCTCAAACGAACTAAGACTTTACTTAAAATTACTATGATATGATTTTAAATGACTGTGAAGAGAACTTTATTTTTTAGTGTAAGGTTGTACTTAACTTCAAAGATTATCAATTCGTTGAATATTCTTCATAATAGTTTTAATAATTGAAAGTTTTTTTTCCTTTTTGTCGTCAACAAGCATTCGTGCTTGGGATGTCAGGTGATGAAAAGAGCACGAAAATATTTAAAAAATCATTTATTAATCTTAAGAGGGAATACTAAAACAATTATCACGAAAAGTAACCTATCAACATTTTTATTAAAATTTTCACAGTATAGTTTATCTTCTCTAAGCAAATTATATATAGTCCTATAAAAGATTGTAGACCCTCAAAATATTTATTTAGAAAAATAATAATTCAAGGAGAAAACGAACCGAAGGAACGCACAAATAGACGTGGCTATTTGAGAAGAAAAACAAGGTCGCAATTGAAGACAAGAACCACGGTGCACAAACGTGGACAATTGATCACGTGCAGAAGAATCAAATTGGAGACTTGAAAGTCTCGGTGGAAAGAATCAAATTAAAAAGACGAAATTGAGAGGCAAGTAAACTAATTTTTTATTCACCAAAATTTGGGACTATTTTTCACACAAAAAACTGTCCGGTCAATTGGTCTTTTAAATAGACAAAACAAATCCAATTCCTATTGTGATCTAATTAACTAAAACAATCCTATTCCAATTCTAATATGGAAAATTCTAATTCTGCTCTACTTAACAAAAACAAATTCAAATCTAAATTAGTTTCATAATTAATAAAACCAATACCAATATGACTTTGGTTTAACTTCTACAAAGATTAACAATAACGTGCAACACAAGTTCCCCAATACTGGTATGGTTAAGTGATATTAGATTAGAAAATTCTTTAGTTTTATCTCAATAATTTAGTGTGCCTACGTCGTTCCTTTTTTTTATTTTTTGTAGTTTCATCTCAATAATTCAGTAGGGGTTTTTTTTTTTTTTTTTTTGTTGTCAGAAATGCTATACTATTACTAGGGAGGAACAATAGAGCTTTATCCACTTGACCACTATTTATCTCGTGTGTTTAAGTTTAATGTGAGCTGGAATTACACTGAGGGGAATTTTGGTGAAATGGAATGTACTTAAATTTTTAGTTTCTGTATTGACTTCACAATTTACGAAATTTAACAATGTGTGTAAATGAATTTTTAGGGAGATTCTTAAAAAAATATTGCGGTGTCTGAAAAATGATTTTTGAAAGAAACTACTAACCAAATAATATTTTGAAAGCCTGCATACTTCACATATTCGTACAAGATGTATTCAAGATTAAGCTATATTATAGTTTTTTACAATGTCGTACCTGGACCATCTAATATTACTTGCTAACTAAACCCGTAACTCTACACTGTTCTAGCTAAGGCATGCTCTAAACCGAAGATCAGTTAACTTCAAGCCTCAACCTGTTAACAATTCTGATACCGAGATGCTTTAGTGCGAAGTCTTTGAGGTTGCTGATTTCATCATCGTCGATGAATCCATTGCCGTCCGTGTCTGCGGCCTTGAGACCTTCCTTAGCTTTCCATCTCCTAAACCAGCCTCCCCTTGCACGGATGGCTTCCCGCAGTTCTTCTCGGCTAATCCGGCCATCTTTGTTTGCATCAAATTTTTTTAGCCATTTCTTGAAATCTTCTAAATTCATTTGAAGTTTGCCATCATCCCTCGAACGCGAGACATAAATAGTGCAATTCTTGAAATCCATCAGTAATAATCTATTTGTAATTATGTACAGTATTCAAGTACCTGTTTCACACACCACACACACTAGATTACGGCTAAAGAAACTACGAACGCCTCCATAATTTATAGAGATACTTGGCTTAAACTTCTCATAATTTCTTTTTTGGTAACATGGATTGAGGGTCTACAAGAAGGTGTATTGCCCTACGGGATGAGAATCAAATCTAAAGTGAGTCGCAATTCTTGTTACCAAACTTTAACGACCAGTTATAAAAGGGAAAAGACGCCAATCTGCTAGCAGGTTAAGAATTTATTCTTAGTTTCATCTAAATAATGTTATAGGAAGGAATTTTGCAAAACTGTATATTTTCGGAATTATGTCGTAGATATCCCAGGATTTTGTGCCAATTGCCACCCCGAAATCCCACTTCACGTTATAGATATGTTAGGCAACATACACTTTATTACAAGTATCTTCAATTATTATATTAGGTCATTCTATGGATAAAATGTAAGGGTCTCACTTTTTTTTTTTTTTTGCAAAATAGTAAATTTTTTGAAAAAGGGATAGTAATAATTTTTAACTTTTAATAATACATTTAACCTTTTTCTAGTTATCTTTTTATCAGATACCTTAAAATACATAATAGGAAAAAGTGTAATTTATTTGGTCTTATCCATTTGAGCATCTTTTGTACTTGATTCAAAAGATTTGTCTCAACCTCGCATTATAAACTTGCACCCTGAACTGTGAACCAACAGTTATTGTAAATTGTGTGGGGAGTCAAAAATTATGAGAAAAGATGTATTCAATTTTGATTTGTATACATTTATATATAAGGGATTAAGGATATTGCCAAATCACACTGCAAATTAAGTTTTTAGAATAAATATCATTTTGCTTTAGTACACTATACTATGTTTTTCTAAGAAAAAGAGTGATTTAGATCACTTGAATTATTTGTTTGCTCTCAACCTTTCCGATGAAGGTTCCAATTCCATTTAACAAATTGCTTACTTGCAATAGTGAAAGAGATAACCTTACGAATTTTGCTTGGAGAGAGAAAATGCTCACTGTGCTAAACTATGGTGGATAATATCATCTTTATTTTCATCTTGTGAAAAGAACTGACATTCAAAGATTATATGGATAATGTACTTTGGCCGGGTAGTCTTCATTTTTTTATGCCGAAAGATGGATCAGAGAATCTTGATAGCTTGGATTTTGGAATCAAAGAAAGAAAGAAAAGGATTTTCCCGAATTTGTATCTACGTGTAATATGTCAGCCGATATACATCACGATTATCAGCTATATGCTTTTTATCAATCTTATTGTTGTCCATGAAAGTTTAACATCCTTATTTTCTTATACTAGTACACTAAATCAAGCCTTGGCATGTCTGGCTTTTTAAGGAAGAAATTTCGATTGTTTTGTTTTGCATCTTGTCATAATTAGACCTTGCAATCAAGATTGATTAGTCACACAATCGACTTAGCATATAATCCTAACTCATGTACTCTATCCAAGACAAACTTCCGTGAGATTGAAGATTGGCCTAGTATGTTACAATTATGATAACAAAGATTCTTGAGAGCAAAATCTCTGAGGTCGTAGGTTTCATTTTCGTAAAACGAATCCACTGTCATCGTTATCTCTGCAGACTTCATTCCGTCCCTGCATTCCTGTTAATTTCTTACTCTCAAAGTAAACTAACTACGTACTATTTTTCAAAGTACTTGATAACACTCATTACACACACTATGCCAAATATATTCTGATTGCTCCTATATCTATAGAGGAACTTGAATTAATTAAACTTTCCACTACTGGCAATAGTTCACAACTTCAGTACATCACATGCATTCTAGTTCAACAAGGAAAAAAAAAAAAAAAAACTGCATCGCTACTTTCCTACGGAAATAAGAATTAATCTATATAGTAGTCTAATTAAAAGCGTGAAACACGAGATGAAGATCAATCTATTAGACTCATGTAAACTTGTAATTTGTACTACACTGGGGAAACAGGAAAGGAAGACTACGTGCATCGGATACGTTATCTTATTCTTTTTGCTTTTTCTTTTTGTACGAGTCACTTTATCATTAGCTAACGACTAGCAAAAAATAAGGAGAACGTGAAATTTCTTCCCCTACTTTAATTAAATAGGATTAGATAGATAGCGTGTTTAACCTCGAATGGGAATTTCACGGTACGAAAGATGCTTCTGGTTTTGTTGATTATTTTTTGGTAGAGCATCACCTTAGATTTCCACTCTCTTACCCTTTTTAATTTACTAAAAAACTTTGAATCTGCAATCGAACTTTTAATTTAACCGTGAAAGTGTGACTTTAAATTTGTATGCGCATAACCCGCTAATCTTTCTCTACAAAGGTATTTTTAAGTTGGGTGCAAAACTGACTTTTAATCACTTTGACTAACCTACTTCTCTTTCATCTTTTCTTCAACCATTATAAATGGTAAACATGAAATGAAAAGGAAATAGAGAATCTAAGTAATTATGTTTAATGTTACTGATTGACGAGGAGAAAATACCACATAGTCGGTCAAAAAGTGAAATTATTCTCCACCCCAAACATAATTAAAGAAATGGAGTTTTAAAGTTCTAACCTGGAACACATTTGTGGTGAATCATCTTTATCTGTGTCTTTTGGAAAGAACAAACTGTGAAACTAAATTATAGATAATATATTCATTATTTTATTCTGCTTTAAGAGGGGCAGTCGAATACTCGAATCAAAGAAGTTTGGAATCAATAAAGAGAGAAAAAGGATTTAGTTGAACCTAAGAAGTTATCCCATGTCGGAATTAACCAATGCTAGAAGTAGCTTATTAGCTTTAAAATTCTTTCGGAAAGTGTAGTTTGGGTAAGTAACTTCTCGACCACTTTTCTAGTTGACCGCTTTTACTAGTCCTCTATTCCTTTTTGACACTATAAAGTATTACTACTTTTGAACGTAAGAAAATGCTGTACTTTGGCAAATATTTGTTTTCCCACCTTATAAACAATTTGGGAGAAGTAGCATTTTTCGAAATGTGTAACGCATTTTTCCTGTATAATATTATTGGTTGACCAAATCTTATCTAATTAAACTTGTGCCCACTTAAGTGTCTTTCCAGATGTATTAATTCTAGTTTATGTGCTCATAAAATGATTCGTCTAAGTCTCGCGTGAAATCACATCCAGTCAGTAGAATTTACCTTTTGAAAAGTTGAAACAAAGAAAAAATTTTCCCCAAGAAGAGTTGCCAATTTGTTGTTGATTGATCTGTGGCTGTAAATTGGGAAATCTACAAGTAGTCGTGTAGATATTCCTACTCAAATTATGCATTCTTTTCTTGAATAAATTTTTCAAATTAAATGGTACAAAAGTATATCCTCATAAATTTTTAATTATCACGACTAAGCAACCTCAAAATCCGGAGCTTATGTAGTGTACTACAGATGAAGGATGAAGCAAGAAAATGCTACTATTCATGATTAAGATAAAGTGATGAGGCAATTATAATCTCTTTAGCTTATTCCTGTTTCTTGAAAAAACTAATTTAAAATGAATGGCATATGTAGCTCGTTAATGGTACAAGATTGAAATCATGAGTATTAAGCATCTCAGACGTTCTCATGCAAGGACCTAGACAACAACGGATGGAGAAACGGATTGAAGGCAGCAAACATCTTATAAAAGTAGAGAATCCTTCTACAGTGAAATCATCATTTTCTTGCTAAGCTTGGAGTGGCACTGGTAACTTGCCCTAGCCTCGGAGAATAAAGTAAATTGAGCAGATAGCTTCAAGAAGTACGGTTCTTATTATATGAGATCAGTTGGAATTTTTTTTCTTGATCAAAGCAAGAATCTGAGCTTTCTCTGCCTACAACTTGTATATTTGGTTGTGACAACCTAGACCAGCAAAATTGGTGATGTAGAAGTTTTTTTGCAAGCAGCTGACATCAGGCAATGACACGCGTTACGACATTATAAATGTTGGAATTCTCTTTAACCTGAACTTGAAGAAATTTCAAGGATGAACAACACAATTGCCATTGACCCTCTTGAGATTTAGAAAAATCTATGGTGTAGGACCATGATCATGTGTTTCAAGAGCAATGTTTAAACCTGCTCTATTACCTATCTATAGTTGGTCGCACCTGTGAGGTCCGCCATTTGAGCGCCTTGATAACGTCTAATATTGCAAGTGTTATGTCCAGTTAAGAAAATGCGGTCTCACAAGTGTCAATTGGCATAAGGTGGTAGTTTATATTTGAAGGGCGATAAATACATGAATGAAGTTGAACGAGCAAGATCAAATTTTAAATGAAAAAAACAATGTCGTTTTGAGTATCAAATGGGTACATTACGTTGCAATCGAGTTATATCATATAGTTACATATTTTAACAACCATATTATACACACTTCAACTTGTGCAAAATGAAATCAACGCAAAAGTCTGGATGCATCCGGCTACAACTTATTGATTCCTAATTTTTCATATCAAGTTGAATTATTTTTGTGACTGTATGACATTTAGATGAATTGATTGACTATTGTGCATCTAACCCCATCTTGAAGTGCTTGATGCCCACGTCTCAAAGATATTTGGAGACCTTGCCGCCAATTAGTCCCCAGCTCAGCCGTAGTTTGTTGCCCTCCAAAAATCGTCAATCAATTTAAAGACACTGCTTAGCTTGCCCGACCCACCAAAAATAGGGCTGAGGAGGCTCTCTTCAAAATGGTTGGGTTTAGATTGGCTCTTATAATGCCTGATTACAGAGGAAGACAGACGCCCTGTCTTACCAAAGCTTGACGGACCAAATCCAATTGGAATACCGTGGCCCAAAATATTAACAATCTAACTGAAAAAGCCCAATAACAGCCGAAGCCCCTACTTATAAAAGGAGTAGTTTGGACCCTTGAGTTCCCTTCTTTTGCCTTCGCTCACAGACGCACAGCAATGGAGGCCCCAAAGTCCTCGGTAGGCCCCACTCCCTCCAATCCTCTCCTCTCATTCTCCACTTTCGTCCACCAACACTCCCTCCGACTCGGTGCCGAACTCGCGAGTCGACTCGAAGACACCAAGCGACTCACTTCTAAACTCGCCGCCAATTTTCCATCATTTCCTTCACCGCTAACACCGCCGCCGCCGCCGCCGTCATCTCATTCTTCTTCTTCTTCTTCTGTACTTCTGCCTTTCGCTTCGCTATCTCAATCTCAGTCGCCGCCGCGCCCTGCTGCTGCGACCGCTGCCTCTACGACTCTGAGCTCCGATTACGTCGCCAAAACCCTAGCCGGTACTTCGGTTTACACCGTCAGCAATTCGAATAATGAGTTCGTACTAATCTCCGATCCTAATGGTGCGAAATCGATCGGCTTGCTTTGCTTTCGGCGTGAAGATGCCGAAGCATTTCTAGCTCAGGTGATATCTTTTAGAGGGACGATATTACAGTAATTCGGTGAAATTTGGGAATTAACGGTGTGGATTTTTGCAGGTAAGATCAAGAAGGGGAGCAGTGAGAGGCGGAGCGAAGGTCGTCCCAATTACACTTGAACAGGTCATACTTCTCCTTTATTTTTTAAAAATTTTGTTTGAATGGTCCAATAAAGATTGGAACTTTTTTATATTTTGTGGTGCATGTTTTCGGGAATTGAGGTTTGAGTTACTGAAAATGTGAAAAAGTATATATGGTTGCAACTGAGTAAATATAGTGCTGGAATTTCATTTTAAAAATTAAAAAGTTCTGGTCTATGGGAATTCTTACTGATTGACTTGTTTTTGAAATAATGGCGCAAGCTTAAGTTTTACATTTTGTTGTTGCTTTCCGTTTTTATTTGTCAGGTATACATGTTGAAGGTTGAAGGCATTGCCTTCCGGTTTTTGCCTGATCCAGTCCAGATTAAAAATGCGATAGAGGTTCGGTTTATGTAATTTTTAATGAGTTCCACTATGTGGTAATGCTATTGCTAGCACCTGGTTACAATAAAATTTGTATGCTAACGTGTCATGTCACCGAAATATTTATCATGTCGCACTATTTGTGGTGATGTTGTACATTTTTCCCATTGCGCCTACCTCTTTTTCTTTTTCTCCAACATACACGCGCACAATTTCGCATCTGTACTCTGCTATTGAGGTCAATCTGTTGTTCTTGTGTATCTTTGGAACCATGTCAATTTTTGTCTCATTTTCTTTTTTGTTTGCTAGTTAAAAGCCTCAGACGTCATCAGTGGATTTGATGGAGTTCCTGTTTTCCAGGTGTGCCAAGTAGTTCCCTGATTTGTAGCTAAGTAGTTCCTCATGCACAGAGTTTGGAGTTATGTATCACATAATAGTATTTAGTGACTTCTGTTTTCTTTGATTTCTGTGGTAATTTGCTGACATTGTGTGCAAAACAGGTATGTTTTCAAATTTGTGTTTGGCAAAGGAAAATGAAAAGCATTTACCCTGTCTGGTGTAGTTTAAATAATTAAGTGTCATTGTCTTGGGGTCTATAGTAATCAGTTTAAAGAAGAATGTAACTTTTGTTAATATTCAGTTGATTGAATTTCACTATTATTGTTTTCGTAGTACTTTAGGATTCCTGCAATAGTTGCAAGTTGTTTATAAATCTTTTTCTGGGTTTATTGGGAGCTCTTTGCAACTCCTCCAACTGCCAAATACATGTGTATTTCTTGTAAGTAATGAATTCTTGTCTTCAACTTTCAAAGCAGTTGAATGTTTAAGTTTACATAATTTACTAGTAGGGGTGTAATTGAACCGAGCCGCCGAATACTACCGAATTCGAGCTCGAGCTTGTAAACATTATTGCTGCTTGAGCTCAATCGATTTTGTAATTCGAAGTTCGAGCTCGGCTTGTTAATTTTAGGGAGAGTTTGAGCTCAATTCGATATCGCTCATGAAAACACAATCAAGTTTGAACTCAAGCTCGAATTCAAAATTCATATATATTTAGTATGAGTAAATTGGTAATTTTATGTATATATTATTTAATATATATATTTCGAGCCGCTCGACGAGTTGCTCAGGATCACGTTTTACTGCTCGAATTACTCAAGTTCGGTTAACGCCGAGCTCAAGTCGAATAGTAGACCGAACTGCTCGCAAGCTTGGTTCGTTAACACTCCTATTTACTAGTGCTTTAGACCTCCCTGGCCCCACATCCTGTTAGAAGGAAAAACGGAAAAGTTGGGGAGGAATGGCAGGGTTAAGAATATTGCAGGCTATTATTCATAATTTTCAGAGACCACAGTCTGGGCCTTAGCTAAGTGCTTAGGTGTGCAGCTGAGATTCTTGTGATCTTTAAATTCTCTCTTTATATGTCTGCAGTCAGAGCTTCTTGCGGTGAAGAAGAGAAATAAACGGTACCTACCCATATACTTCCAGAAGGTGTGTCTAAAATATCATCATGGTTGATTTCAAAGACTGGGGAGCTTAATGAACTTATGAATGTGATTTACATTTTTGAGTTTTATGGTTGATGTGACAGGAAGATATCGAAAAGGAATTGTCACTGGTGGCGTCAAGGGCTTCAAGAGGCACTGCTGCTTCTTCACACATTATGGTACCAAATTGAGTCAACTCCTCTTCCTAGCAGTTCATGCTCATCACTTCATGGATAAATAGTGTTGTTAAGCAAACTCCCTGCTATCAGTTTTTGCCCTAGGAAAAGCATATACTACGTATATAAACATGTAATAATTGTCTTGATAGTTGTAATTGCATTAACGTACAGTCTTTTACAGTTTTATTGTGTGACCAATACATTTATGCTTTTTCCCATATTTGGCAGGTTGGGAGTCTGGAAAATGTTTTGAGGAAAATGGAGGTAGGTGAATTTGAACATCGGAAATTTTGAAGCGCCCCCAAAACCCATTTTTGCTTTCATTCAAACAGAGTTCAACACGTACATATTTGAATGCACTTTTTATACTTCACTCGTTTTATCACAAAACAAAAAGTGAATAAAAAATGATCTGTTATTTGTTTACTGATTGGACATCTCTACTCTTCCTTTGTTGGATAGCAGAACAGTGAAAGGAATTCTGGCTGGGAAGATCTAATTTTTATTCCTCCAGGGAAAAGTCATTCACAACACATCCAGGAAGTTACAAAATCATAAATCTTGGAGACGAACTTCTCGAGTGTAGGATTTCAAACCAGAACACGGCATATTTCTCCTTCGACGCCAAAGCTGGTCAGGGCCAGAGATTTTTGACTCGTACTCACTCTAACCCTTAATTTTCTGCAACATTCTTTTCTTTATGCTTTTTGGGGTCAAATGTTGTAATTTTCATGATGTGCTTCGGTTATGTTGCAGTGTTGCTCCAAGATTGAGGGAAGAGATGCTATCATTTAAGAGATTATACTTGTGTTTTGGCAGCTTGCTGGAATTCCAACGTTCATCCGCTACTTTTTCTTTTCATGTGGATGGTCGTCTATTATGTAGTTGATTTGCTTGTACGGTATTGTATTTCAACAACTGATTAAAACAATTGTTTAAAATTCCAAAATTTTAAGTCCTTTTTGATTTGTGACTTCATTTGTCATTCGTAGCTCGAAGAACCCCGAGAATTTTGACGTTGGTAGTGTTGTGATCTCAACTGGGAAGTAATGAGCAAACACTTCTCTGTCAGATGTCATGAAATCCAAAACATACATAGATAAATGAAATGAAAAATGGAGGGTTCAGCGATTTCCAGAAATTCGTTTTCAAGTGATAAAAGTCTCGGAATTTGCTTCACCGCTCTCTAATCAAATATTACGATACATGCTGGATGATCAACTAAATCAAAGATGGATGATACGGTGGCAAAATAAAAAACCAAGAGGTGAAAGTGAAAGGGAAAGGAGAAGGGCTCGTGTATTTTTGGAAAAAATTTTATGCACATTATTTTCAATTTTAAGCAATCTTACTGTGAGCTTCGCACGGGTGCCTGGGGCGGCCTGGGCAAGATTGCAGGAGGTAGGGGAATTTCTGTTGTTTTTTTCTTATAAATTTCTTGTTCTTGCAAGTATTCACCATTCACATATCGCAGGCGAGAGATTCGATTGAGAATCTGTAAATCGGCAGGACTGGACTTATTTGTCACTGTATCCACAAATTGCAGGCCTCTAGTCTCCACCTCCACTGGTAATTTAGTACTAGTAAGAAGTCCGTGTCAGAATTAAAAATAAGAAACGCTATGGAAATCGAACAAACAAAAAGTCATGGCAAATGGCTTACGCTCAGCAATGCGTGCTTCTCATTATATAATCTACAATTACTTCTAGTTTTATTGTTGGAAATAATAAAATCTTTCTCGTTAAGATAATTGGCGCAGTGGCAAATGGAGAAGGATAACTGCATAGCCACTTAACCTTTTCTTTTTTTTAAGTTATATGTATAATCCAAAGCATCCCCATCGTAGACTTTGTTTACTTGTTTTCGCTCGCTAATAAAAAAATTAAGATATACAAAAAGATAAAGCCATTTTTCTTTAAAGAATTAATTATTGTAGAGGGGTTTTGCTCAGACTGCTAAACTTTAGTATTCAACTTTGTATAACTTGAGTTATACATATTAATTAAGGTTATGACCATCTTAATTGGTATTAGGATCAAATCATAACCTAATTAAATTGACATGTCATGATTAGCCTAAGGATTAATCGGCAAATGAATCAAATTCTGATCCTGGTTCTTGTTTTGATGCAATACATAAATTATTGGACGGTTGACAGATAAGAGCAAACGTGATAGTCTAACGTACAAATTAGTTTGGTTGTGTGGAAAAACTTCTGGTATGGTGTGATTACCCAACTAGAAGGCCCTTCAAAATATTTGTTAAACGTGATCCTTACAAAGAATTATAAGTAATGAAATCGTTTCAGAAAATCAAGTATTGGTGGCCTCGCGATTTCGTAACAGCAAATAGCGACAGTTCTTTCCATGTACGAAATTGACAGAGCAACCACAGGGTTGTTGGCGATGCCTCTCTCGCCTGCTCTTTCGAAGATTCCTACCGTGATTTTTTTACACCATAACAAATTTTACCGTTTTTCTGCTACAAATTTAATCTTACCTAGTATGGAAAAATGTTATACGTGCAAATAATATATGTGAGTGACATGACAAAAAAAAAAAATTTGGCCGACCAAAAATTTCGTGAACGGTACTCGACACATTTGTAAGAAATTAGACAAACGGTAAGCAATTTTTAATTAAATAGTACTCTTAGATATTAAGGGAAGGTTAATTATGAGAGAAACAAGAGGTTTTTCTCGGAATATTAGCATTGCAACCTATGGCGACCTAGTAAAACCCATAGTAGCTCCAACACTTTTTGGCTTCAAAGAAAGTAGAATCCTAAAAAAGCAAAAGACACTTGGAAGTTGCCAAATGGTTTTTTTTTTTTTTTTTTGGTTGCTTTTCTTTGAATTTTGCTCCAATGCATCTCTCCTTACAACCCTAACAACTACGTCCAAATTCCCTTTTAAAATCTGAGACACTATAAGTAGTCTTTTGGGAATTTACCTGTTAGTTCCACCAGCATCACAATAATAGCTTATAAAGTTAAAAGTTGAAATATATATGTCACCAGCATACCTCCCATATACATAGGCCAAAAAGGCTGTTCACGCAGCTAGACTTTTAAGTCTTGAAAAGATGATCAAGGCCATTCCTCCAAAAGCTTTAGTTATCAGAATTAACATACTTTTCTTGGCTTTGTTCTTGGTGGTGTATGCATTTCTTTTTCTCTGGCCTTCATCAACCTCAACATATAACAATGAGAACCCTGCATCCTTTGTTAGATGTTCATTGCGCGAATGTCACCATAAGGTAAGGTGAGCTGACTAATTATGTTATTTTGCAGCTATTGCTTTTATGCTTCATAAAATTTTAGTAACAACTTGAATTGTTTTTTAACAAACGCGTAAATTTTTCTGTATCTAGACGGAAAATGGTGTCAAGATGAAGGCAGTGTTGGAAGAACAGCGAAACAATCAAAACAACCCTCAAAGGATCATGGTGAAGAGGGAAAAGCCGAGTTTCTTGAATGAAATGGGGCGAGGCATGAGTATTGGAATGGTGAATATGGATGATGAAGATGTTAGTGAATGGAAAATGCTTGGACAAATCACTCCTGTTCATTTCGAGCAAGTATCTGAGTACTTTGAATGGAAGCACTTGTTTCCTGAATGGATTGATGAGGAGGAAGAAATTGATGGTCCATCGTGCCCTGAAATACCAATGCCAGATATATATAATTATGCTTCAATGGATATGATAGTGGCCAAATTGCCGTGCAAGGATCAAGAAGAAGGGTGGGGGAGGGATGTGTTCAGGCTTCAAGTTCATTTGATAGCTGCCAATTTAGCTGTTAAAAGAGCGAGAGGGATTTGGAATAGAAGGATAAAAGTGGTGTTTTTGAGCAAATGTAGGCCAATGCCTGATTTGTTTCGATGTGATGATCTGTGGAGACAAGAAGGGGATTGGTGGTACTATGAACCGGACTTACGAAGGTTGGGACAGAAGGTTTCATTGCCTGTTGGTTCTTGCAATTTGGCTTTGCCTCTCTGGGGAAAAGGTACACAATTTTGGTACTCAGTTTAAATCAATTTCCGAATCCTGCTTTTACATAACAAATGGGCACTAAAACCTGATTTATTCACACATTTTCACAAATATAAACCATACAGACAGAACAAATAGGTAAATCCAAATGGCTTTTTTTTTTTTTTTGTGTGTGTGTGTGTGTGTGTGTTTGTTCCTTTTGTCTACTTCATTGAAGCAAAAGGAGAACTTCACACCTGTGAACAAACAGATATATCTATGTATGTATAAGAAGTGAATTTTAGATCTTCAATACGTCCAAAAAAGGAAATAGATTTTGCAAAAGTGAAGGAAAAGTGGAAAACAAAAAAATCACAAAAGAGCGCGCCAGGTAGGGGTCGAACCTACGGCCTTCTGCTTAGGAAACAGACGCTCTATCCACTGAGCTACAGGCGCTGGATGATTTGTTGTTCTATAAAAGTTTCTTTGTTGTTATTGTCGCAATATCATTACTTGATAATTGATCCTCAACAAACCAGAAAATTTGCTTTAGTTGTTGTGATAATGTATAATACATATAAAAAAGAATCTCTCTTTTTCAATATTTTGGCATACCAAAAGAACGGAAATTCTTAGGTGAACCGGGTCAACGGCTCCACTTGTGGATTTTGTGGTGAAAAAGAGTGTCAAATAGGTATAGTGATGCATACTGATGTATAAAAATGATGTAAGGATACTTATGCAGCTTTATTTTTTTACAACAAGGTCCACAAGTGAGGCCATGAACTAAGTCCATTTAAGAATTTTCTCCCAAGTGAGCCATGAACCATGTCCATTTAAGAATTTTCTCCAAAAGAAGTAAAAGAACTAATTTAAAACGAAAGGTTTAACAAGGAAATTACTCACATATTATTAGTGCAAGAATCCATCATTACTCTACAATCATATAATTCTCGCTAGGTCACTTCAAGGATCTTACTAGTATTATTTTACATTTTACACAACCACTTAGTATATCTTGACTTGCTTAAGGGCCAATTCAAGGGACGTAATTTACAAGGAAGAACATAAAGAGTTCTACTTTTGTAATCATAAGACTACATTCTTGTGTGTTGCATTATTTTTGAAGCAATTACTTCAAAGTAGCATGGATATTTGTTTACTCTACTATGAAAAATGCATTAGATTTCATATTTCTCAATTTTGCTAGAAAATTGACAATCACAAATTACAGGAATCCACGAGGTATACGATGTATCCAAGATTGGGAAAAACATCCAAACAATGAAGAGAGAAGCCTATGCCACAGTTCTCCATTCCTCAGAAGCTTACGTTTGTGGAGCAATAACATTAGCTCAGAGTCTCCTCCAAACCGGAACCAAACGTGACCTTATCCTCCTCGTAGACAACAAAATCTCCCTGCCCACTCGGAAGGCCCTTGCAAAAGCCGGGTGGAAGCTCCGATTCATTAAGAGGATCCGAAACCCGAGAGCCCAAAAAAATACATATAACGAATATAATTACAGTAAATTCAGATTATGGCAGCTCACTGAATATGACAAGATCATTTTCATCGATGCAGACATAATTGTTTTACGTAATATTGATATTCTTTTCCATTTTCCTCAAATATCCGCAACGGGCAACGACGGGTCGATTTTCAATTCGGGTATAATGGTTATTGAGCCATCAAATTGTACGTTCCGCATGTTCATGCAACGTACCAAAGAAATTGTTTCATACAATGGAGGTGACCAGGGATTTTTGAATGAAGTTTTTGTATGGTGGCATAGGCTGCCTAGAAGAATCAATTTCTTGAAGAATTTTTGGTCGAATTCTACAGTGGAAGCCGGAGTTAAAAATCAATTATTTGGGTCTGATCCAGCTAAGCTTTATTCCATACATTATCTTGGATTGAAGCCTTGGCTATGCTATAGGGACTATGACTGTAACTGGGACCTCGAAGATCAGCATGTTTATGCAAGTGATGTTGCTCATCAAACATGGTGGAAACTTCATGATGCCATGGACGAGGGACTGCAGAAATTTTGTAAACTGCAGAAACAAAGGAAGATTGAGTTGGAATGGAATAGAAAGTTGGCTGGGGAAAAAGGATTTAAAGATGGACATTGGAGGATTAATGTTACTGATCCCAGAAAGTATACTTGATTCTGTTTTGTAACCTTTTTTTTTTTTTGGCTTTCTTCTCTTTGTATTCTTTTTGTTTTTCTTTTGGTTAAATCTTTGTTCATTGCATAGGTTTTTGCACAGAGGGATTTATGCAACTTGCTTCGTAATTTATGTCTGTATAGAAAATTGTTTTACTTAAATACTGATAAAATTCATACTGAATATTTTTTTTTTCCTTTTACATCAAGCATAAGTTACACAAACTAAATCGAAGAATACAATTAATGGCATTACACAACTACTTGTGCCACGCATATAAAAACTATTTATGAATGCTTTGTTACGTGATGCATCAATATGATTAAAACAAATGCATTATTTATAGATGATATTTAATCGCAATTGTGCTCGTGGACTTTTGAACTAATTACTAACAAAAGGTGTCATATAAATCATTAGAGCATTCCAAATCTGAAGTGTTGGTTATATATAGGACAACATTACTACACTAGTTCCTTCGGAAGGAATACCGTGTTGATTAGACAACCTTAATTTCTTTCGTTTCGTTAGAGCATAAGTTTTCTTCTTCACAAGATTGGGTGAAAGGCAAGAATTGGAAAGCTGAAAATGAGAGATCAGTAGTTATTAGTTGAGCAAACCACTTATTTGGTACACCTAACAATGCACAAAATGTGCTACACCTCATTGACGAATTGCAAATCCAATGATTCAACATCCAATATTACGAATATCAATCATCGTTTCTCTATTTGAAAACTCGTGAGAGGCTCAGATTTTCTGGGTCAAAGGCCCAAAATCTTTTGTAAATATAAGGTTTTTGTCCAACAAATAATACAGTCCAGCTACATGGTCTAAGTACGAAAGCCTTGTAACTAAATCAGGCTAGTTAGTAGACCAATCAGAAGGGGTCAGGGATAACTGTGTATCTCTCTGGGCTACCCTTTTCAGCGTTAAATTCATTGTGATCTCAATTCTCTACCTCGTATATTTATTTGTGCTCATATAAAACTCCTCAATTCTATGCATTTAATTTCTGCCAATCGTAAAGCAACAAAATAAAGCTTTACAAATGTTTATTCCAGTCCATTAGGGGAGAAAAGAATAAAGAAGTAAAACCTTACAAAAAGAAAAAAAATGGGGGGCTTGGCTTTTGATAATATGGTTAATAACTTTGTAGCTTCAAAATTCCAAAACTATTAATATTAAAAACCCCCTACAAAAGTTTAAAAAAATTAAAAAAAAAAAAGAAGAAAGAAAAAAGACTGTACCCTTTAACTACGTATAATTGATGCAATTATGCACGGAACATTCAATAATAAAAGTAATTAATCAGGTGAGAACTAATAACAGTAAAAGCAGATGGACACGGCACGCGCCAGGACGGAGAGTAACGAAAACCATCCCGTAATGGGCGGCGACTTTAAATCATTCTCCACTCCTTTAAAAATTTCATTTATTTTTTAAAACAAATAAAAAAGAAAAAGAAAAAGACAGAAAAGAGAGAAAGAAGAGAAAGGGGCAGAGCTGACTACTGACAACAAACAAACCTGCGAGAACACAGCTCCTATGTATGTATGGCTCGTAGATTATGCTGCTGTCATTAAGTTAAGACCACTTCTACTTCTAATACTCTATACTTCTTCCTTTAAATACCACAAAATTTTCGGATAAACGAACTTAGGAATCATGGAAAAAGCCCAATTAATATTTAAGTATCCTCAAATCATCCAAACAGCTTCAACTCACATCTGTCTTGGTCTCTTGCATACAGGTAATAGTTCAAGATTACCTTTTTCTTGTTTTTTGTAAGTTTTTAAGCATTAATAAATTGTGGGATTTTGTTTATTTTTTGTTTAATTGTATCTGTTTATTGTGAGGCAGTGAATTAATTCCAGCTTTTATTGGAGAAAAGTGGAGGGTGGCAATAGTTTTTGAGGGGGGCATATATTTTGGAGGTCTCCTCTTTGACTTGTCTTTCTTTCTCGTTGCTGGTTATTCAGGGGTGCGTCTCTTCTTCCCTCTTTTTCCCATTTTTAATCCCTCTTTCTCATTTATTTTCTCTTCTCAATCTGAATAATTTTTTTAGTCTCTGATCAAACCGTGATTAATCGTTTATTAACCTTTTAATGCTATGTGTTTTCTCCAAATTTGATTTTGGTGGTAGATTTTTTTCAGCTGATGATTAACTTTTGTTTTGTTTTTATGGTTTTGCTTGTGCAATTATGGATTTTTATGGAATTAATGATTGTGTGAAAAATATTAACTTTTAATAATTAGCAATTAAATTATTGACAGATAGATTCTTTTTTGATCTTTATGAGCTGGAGATTAGCTAAAATATTGGGCCAATGGAATTTAAATGAAGAATTTGAGCATATCTTTAATGTGGGAGAAAAAGTTAATGCAAAACTCAGGTGTCTTATCAAAGATTTGTCAGTGTTGGTTTTCGAAGAAAATTAAGCTGTGGAGTTGTATGGTGAAAATGGTTGAAATAGTGTCTGTAAACATATGGCGTGATTATTTGTGTTGATTCTGTGGATTTTCTGGTTTGTGGTTTAACCTTATTGGTTATTATTATGTTGGGCTTAAATAATAGTCCTTCTTAAATAGTGCGTGTTTCTTCTTATTTTGTGTGTTGACAGCCATAATGGAATTAGTTGTTCAATTTTATTAGAAATTGCATTTGAACGCTTCTTACCTGGTGCTTTTTTTCTCTTTTCTGATTGTATTTTTTTTTTTTTTTTTGGGGGTATAGTGGCAGGATAGGGTTCTGGAAATGGACTGGTTTTTGGCATAGTGATTCATTGATTGGATTCATAACAAATTTTATCTAGCTCATACGTAGTTAATAAGTTTTTATTTCTTTTTCCTATCCGTTAAACATGGAGAAGAGATTCTAAATACTGCATCTATTTGATTCATCTAGCACCATTCATTGCAAATAATATCTCATTTTTGCTTTTTGTGTTATTGTTGCAACCACTGAATGTCTGCAAGTTTGTGTATTGTCAAAAAATTTGATGGTTTTTATGAATGTTGTTGGGTTTCTAGGTAGTGTACAGACCCTGCGAATTCTTTTTCCCTACTTATATAATCCAGGTGGCTATTCCTTTGCACTACTTGAGGTTTCATCCATTTTCTTACGAGAACATGTCAATGGACATCAGAGAGTCAGCTTCTCATGTAAGAGTTACTGAACATGAAAGGCTATGCAGCTGAGGCTTCTTGCAGGAGCCAAGTTCTGTAGATTTTGCCCAGTTGCAAGAGATTAATTCTTTCCTCTAGCTGTCCAGGTTATATAGTTGCTTTGTTTGAGAATGAATGTAGGAGGAGCTACGGATATAAATCCAAGTTTAGCATATTTGCCGAAGTTACTCAAACAAGTCAAAATCACATAATTGAAACTGCACCATTCTTTCTGCAAGGTAGGAAAAGCAACTTTTCAAGGCATGACCAAAATAGTGAAAGCCTACACCGAACGCTTCTTTGGAACAGGAGAATATGTAACCATGGAGATGAATGCAATGTGCATGTGCATGCCAAGGGATTGATATGGAAGTGTGAAATGATCACCTGAATTATACCCCATGGCCCTGAGAAAGGTTTAGGGAATGAAACTACACAAGTAAAATAAATAAATAAATAATTAAACTGAAAATTTCTAGGTATTATTCACATAACTTTAACTATCCAAAACAAAGATTTTTGATACTGGAAGGTCTACTAGTGCATATATCCTTCATACCACAGTTTATTTAGATCAAAGCTAGTTCCTCAACAGCTTAGTTATAGCACCTTGCATTAAACAGTTGTCCTCTAAATAAAGTATGTCTTGCGAAGTCATAAACAAAAGGAGCTGTTGACTCATTGTTTAGTGCTTCACCAAATTGTGGACTAAGCTTCCATCTGCATCTTTACCCACCTCCTTCCTCTCAAAATTCAGTTAGCTGGGACACTATCCAGTCCACCACGCTTCTTTCTCTTGCCAACTTCTGTTTTTATTCATCCATCAAAATTTCAAAGGTATGAGATAGCTCAGACTAAAAAGTGTGCAACCTTTGGCAAGAATAGAGTGGACTTCATCATCTGAGATTCTTGACTCATATAATTACTTGTTGACAATAGAATCAAGGAACTGACCCATAATCTTGAAATTAATAGAACTACAGTGTTTAGTTGGAAACTAATCCACAACCTTGGAATGTTTCTCTGTAGCTATCTATTTCGAAGGAAAGGATTTTTCAATCATAATTTGCATACCAGTTTGTTTTTCTCTAGAATTCAGTTTCTTGAGATACTTCTGATGCTGACAGAAGCCGATATCTCCCTGCGTAATGTATATTGTTGTATAATTTGAATTTTAACTTATTTCTTGATCTTCTTGTTCTACTGAGGAGCAGTATGAATTGCAAAATGGTACTAATTTTACTTATGTTTGTGTGCAACAGTGGTTAGATCTAATCACATTTTTAATAGCTATTGTTTGCAAGGTTGTTTCTTATGTTGAACTTGTGTTGTTGCAACAGTTCTGCAAATTTATGTCATAAAGGAAATATTGTTAACTAATAATAACAAAATAAAATATTTTCTAGAAACTAGAATAGTAGGTTTTGTTGGCCTCCAGTAGTTTATTGTTTAATCTCTCCCTCTCTCTCTCTCTCTCTCTCTCTCTCTCTCTCTCTCTCTCTCTCTCTCTCTCTCTCTCTCTCTCTCTTTCTCTCTCTCTCTCTCTCTCTCTCTCTCTCTCTCTCTCTCTCTGTGCACTACATCCTTCATTTGTTATTCTATGTGTGCATGATTCTTTTGCATTTTAAAATATCTACTTCATCATTCAGTGATTGGGGATCATGTTGAAGATTTGGTGGCCAGCAGTTCGGAAAAGTATATTATGTGTCCAGAATAATGCATAGCTTATAGATGTCTGTAAAACATAATGCTTGTCCTTCTTAGTTGCTGTTATTCTGCTAAACATTTAAACATGCAGTGACTTGGCTATTAGTATTTTCTGTAATTATTGCTGCCAGAATAAAATGAGGAAAAGGTCATATGTGGGCCGATGTGCATCTGAGGTCTCTTTATTTCCATATTTTTGTTAAGAGCCATGTCAGCTGAAAAAATATCTTTTCCTGAAGACGTCCAGTTCTTATCCTTTGTACTTTGCCAATATAATGTGCCTAAGCCAATCAGTGCTTTGATTTGTTCTACATTAAAAAGGAAAACATATACTAGTCTTGGGTTATAAATTCGCTTGCTTAAAGTTGATCTCATGAAAAGTTGATCATATGTTTTTTAATTTAAGTTGATGGACATGGTCACGTTGAGGGCTTGTTGTGAGCTTACATGTTTCTTTGCACTGTGTTATGACTGTTAATATTCCTATCGCTGCACTCAATTTTTTATCTTTAATTTATTTTATTTAAGGCGGGCATTTATCTTTACTTTTTCAGGATTCTTGAATTTCCAGTACCCACTTGGCTCTCTATAGGACTTGGAATGGAGGATGTGAAAAATATGGAGGAAAATGTTCTCGCTGAGTCGTTTACCATGCCAAACGTTTTCTCTCCACATGAGGATCAAGCAAATAGTCATGTTCCAACAGATACTAATGGGAAAGTGGACTCTGAGTTTCAGCAACCACATGCAGATGTTTCTGTACTAGAACATTCAAAGGATATGTCTAAGGTCTCTTTTCTTGCGAACAGCGAATCTGTTCCATCTGATAATCTACCACATGCTTCTGATCTCACTCAAGTTGAGAAGTCGATTTCACTTTCTTCAACAAATATACTAGGGGAACAGGAGCCTAAAAAAGATGATTCAACAATTACTTCAGAACCTGTTCTATCATATACATTAGAAGCAAAACCAGGTGATACTATACAGCAATCTTTAAAAATTGGGTCACCCGGCAGTACTCATAATGAACCAAATGATACTTCCAATGGACATGCAGATGGGAATTTTGTTTCAGAGGTGCCTCAGATTCAAAACATAAAAGAATTCAGTGTCTCACTTCCTTCCATTAAAACAGGACAAAATGTAGAAGATGCCAGACACATATCTCAAATAGGTTATTCCCCTCGGAGTGCTCATAGTCTTGATGATACAGCTTCTGCTTTATCCCCTCATGTCAGAGAGAAACAAGGCACTAATCATGTAACGTCATCAAGCAGTCCTGTTTCTAAAGTTTCCAGAATCATAAACAGAGCACAACAATCTGTTGACAGTCCTAAAACTCCACAGAATATTGGTATAAACAGAGGTCAAATTGACACAACTGCACCTATTGAATCCGTAAAACAAGCTGTTTCTAAATTTGGAGGCATTGTTGATTGGAAGGCCCATAGAGTGCAGACTCTGGAGGTAAATTTCTTCCAACTCTTAGAATGTTATCAATCACTGTCACGGTCCAACTTCTAAATGGCCTTATTGTTTTCTTCTTTTGTTCAATACTTTCATATTCCATTTGGTGATAGTCTACTTGGGCATCATTAGATGAGAGGCATTAGAATTGAAATTAAGTATACTTCGCCTTTTTCATTCGAGTGTAAAAATGTTTGTTTGTGTAGTGTATGCTTTCCTATAATGATTAACAACATTCTATTGGTAGTCCTGAATTACTTTCAAACTGCAGAGACGAAAGTTAATAGAACAAGAACTGGAGAAAGTACAAGAGGAGATTCCATTGTATAAAGAAAAGTGTGATGCTTCTGAAGATGCAAAAGTACACGTCCTGAAGGAGCTAGAGAGCACTAAAAGACTCGTTGAAGAACTGAAGCTCAACCTGGAGAAGGTACAAACAGAAGAACAACAAGCAAAGCAAGATGCTGAACTTGCTAAACTCAGGGTGGAAGAGATGGAACAAGGAATTGCTGATGAGGCTAGCATTGCAGCCAAGGCTCAGCTGGAGGTCGCCAGAGCCAGGCATGCAGCTGCAATTACAGAACTGAAAACTGTAAAAGATGAGTATGAAGCACTCCGCAAAGACTATACTGTATTGGTGGCCGAGAAAGATGCAGCAGTGAAGAAAGCAGAAGAAGCTGTTGCTGCATCAAAAGAAGTTGAAAAGACCGTGGAGGATTTGACAATTGAGCTGATTACTGCAAAGGAATCCTTAGAGTCTGCACATGCGGCACATCTCGAGGCAGAGGAACATAGGATTGGAGCAGCTTTGGCCAGAGAGCAGGATACCTTAAACTGGGAGAAAGATTTGAAGCAGGCTGAAGAGGAGCTGGAGAAACTAAACCAACAAATAGTCTCAGCAAGGGATCTCAAGTCAAAATTGGATACTGCTTCAGCATTACTACAGGGTTTAAAAGCTGAATTGGCAGCTTATATGGAGTCAAAGTTGAATGAGGAAACTAATGAAGAAGGAAAATTCAATGATGGGCTGGCAGAATCAGAGAAAAGAACTCACGGTGATGTACAAGCAGCAGTTGATTCAGCCAAAAAGGATCTTGAAGAAGTTAAGCTCAATATTGAGAAAGCAATGGATGAAGTAAATTGCTTGAAGGTGGCAGCTATGTCATTGAAGTCAGAACTGGAAAAGGAAAAGGCAGAACTTGCTGCAATTAGACAGAGAGAAGGAATGGCTTCTGTTGCTGTTGCAGCTCTTGAGGCCGAGCTTGACAGAATAAAGTCTGAGATTGCTGTTGTTCAGATGAAGGAGAAAGAAGCTAGAGAAAAAATGGTGGAACTTCCCAAACAGCTACAAGAGGCAGCTCAAGAGGCTGATCTGGCAAAATCACTTGCTCAAATGGCTCAAGAAGAGTTAAGGAAGACAAAGGAGGAAGCAGAGCAAGCAAAGGCAGGAGCAAGTACAATTGAGAGTAGATTACATGCAGCTCAAAAGGAGATAGAGGCTGCAAAGGCTTCAGAGAAATTGGCACTTGCGGCTATAAATGCTTTACAAGAGAGTGAATCAGCTCGAAGCACAAATGATGAGGATTCACCCACTGGAGTAACTCTTTCTCTAGAAGAGTATTATGAGCTGAGCAAGCGGACGCATGATGCAGAGGAACAGGCTAACATGAGGGTGGCTGCTGCTATGTCCCAGATTGAGGTAGCTAAGGATTCTGAATTGAGGAGCTTGAATAAGCTGGAGGAAGTTAACCGTGAATTGGCTGAAAGAAAAGCAGCACTGGAACTTGCATTACAGAAGGCAGAGAAAGCCAAGGAAGGGAAGTTGGGTGTAGAACAGGAGCTGAGAAAGTGGAGGGCAGAACATGAGCAGAGAAGGAAAGCAGCTGAGTCAGTTCCTGTAGCAAACCCAACTAAGAGTCCAAGAGCAAGCTTTGAGGATAGACAAGAAACCAAGAACTTTGACCAAGGACATGATGATGCTGGATTGCATCAGAGACTGAGCCCAAAGGCACATTTGAATGGAAGCAACGCAGAAACTGAATCATCTCCTGAACCTGAAGCCAAGGTTGTAAAGAAAAAGAAGAGATCATTCTTCCGCATCTTCATGTTTTTGGCAAGAAAGAAGACGCAAGCTAAGTTAGCATAACCACCTCCATAGATCTAAACTACATTTTTCGTTATTGCTGTGCGGCTGTTAAGTTGGCTGTTTCTATCAATTACTCTTTGGGAAAGTAACTTCCGACAGTATATCCATATTGTACACGAGTATTTTTACGTGCAATAAGTTGATGGGATTTTTTTTTTTTTTTTTTTTGTTAATGGGGCCGATTAGAGGATATCAAATATCAGGTTTTTTTATTGGTTTGATAAGTAACAATAAGGCGGTTCTGTAATATATTTGACTGCTGCTTGGAATGTTGATTCTTGCAGTTTTTGCAGGTTCACAGTTTAATTTAATGGAACAGTATTGATATATTATCTGTTTGTTTTGTCAAGAGTCCCAATGTTGTTAAATTGGTTGTAATGTTTTATATAAATCATCACATCCTGGAAAATGAACAAAATCGGGTCAATTTTCAAGTTTGACAATGTTTCTGGCATCCGAGTGTTATTCCAAACGGTGTCTTAATTTCAATTAGACTGCATGCGACAGTTCATTGCCTGATGACTGTTAACAAAGAAAATTTGGTAGCAGGTGGTAGGAGATTGAAGCCCTTGCTTTCAGACGGACTGCTGGATGACATGCATTTTCTTTTGATATATGTGATGGGCTTTGTGTCTTGCATTTTAAACCTGGAACTTATAAATATTCTTTGCTTATGCCAAACGAAAATCAGCTTCATAATGTGCCACTGAAAAAGTCCACATTTCAACTTGTAATCGTTATTAAAAGAAAAAGACTAAATTTCAGTTTCATTCACTGAAATCAAGAACCAGAACCAGCTAGGGTTTGAATAATTGTTTTGTGCCACGGATCTGAAAGATGCTCCACGAGATTATCAATAGGTCCAACATGAGTCACGGAAGCTTGAACAAAGAAACCTAGCATTGCCACCATAGCTAGCCTTCCTGCCAAAAAAGACCGAAATTTAGCTTGGATTACATCATGGGAAACAGGAAAAGTACCTAGGAAGGGAAGAGGACTCGTAGAGTGATATCATGCTAAACTAAATTGACCATTTTTTATCTCTTTGAGCTTCCACTCATGAGCATTCTTTATATCTTTAGCAATCCCAAGAGGATTCAGCAAGGGGCCACCTGGGTACCTATTAAAGCAGCGTGAACCGATCAAGATGTCAAATCGCAAGCACTACAACGTCAAATTCTTAGTTGTCAAGCACAAGAGATGATAGACCATGACTGACGAATTTTGAAGTGACAAGAGAGCAATGGCAATCTTAAATAAATCTGGGAGAATTTTACCCTGGTTCAAGGCCTTCAAGTGCAGCTTCTAACCCAAAGAAAGATCCCTCTTTGGCTTGAGATCCAGGGTTTCTAAAATCCATATATCTCTTGGTTTCGACAAACCTGAGAAAAACATGAAGGTAGAAGAAAATATGTTTTCTCCTACTGGTTTACGAATCTCAAGTCCAATATTGCAGCTATGGAATTGAGTCAAAGCCATTGTAGATTAAGATATATACCCCATTAGTAGTAGCTGAACGATTAACAGAGTTCTGGTACTGGCAAACTCGAACTTTGTTGCACCAGCTTCATACCAAACAGGCAAGTTGCTTATTCCTGTTACACGAAGCAACTGCAGCAAGAAAAATGGAGAATCAGCAATAGTGTGAAGCTAGAACCAAGTATTGAGAGATCAATACTTAGAGAAGAACATGTGTTGTTACTGCTGGTCAATGCTTCTACCAGCTGTTGACAGAACTTATAAACATTAAAACACAAATTACAAAATGGAATATCTAAGCCTATAATGCAAAGCAATATCAGCTATGTATAAAGAAGAACAAAGATGAGAAGACTCAAAATTTGCAGTTCCAGTATCACTAACGTACATCAGTTACAAGAATTCCGGCAACTCCAGCCATGGCAAAGCGAGAATGAACCAATTCTGCCTGGACATACCACTTTAAACTTTCGGGATCCTCCCCAAGTCCCAGTGGATCAAACCCAAAATCTCCAGCAAGTCTGCAAAACAAGATTATCAACACTAAAGAAATGGACAAAGACTCTAATTCCATATGCAAACTAGTGACTCTCAACCAATTATGCATTTGTTAAACAGAAAGGGCTCACGTTCCATCAAGATAAGGTGGAGGGTCAAGACCCGGAAGCCATGTGGGGCGTTGCTTAGCTCGAGCTACTACATTGCGGAGGTGACTCAGAGAAGGTCCTACTCCTTTTGGAGACCAACTTGTTTCAGATAAATCTAATGAGCTTCTGCGTGACCTTCTGGCCAAAAAGGAAGAAGAGGCATGGAATGCCAGAATTTGGGAGCCTCTACTCGCACCAACATCCATCTTTGTCTTCTACTTTCTGGCCCAGGGAACACCACGAAGGGCCACAGATTTTAGGCATTCAGTTAACTGCTTGACAAAAAAGATAGCTCGGGCCCACTTATCCTTTTTCGTTGAAATCATTGGTGTGGTTTTCAATGGAACCAAACCATGCATTCATGAATTCTTTTTCAGGCTATACATTAACATATGCTAGGAGCGTATTCTACTTCATTTTAAGATCACAAACTAAAAATCTTTAGCATTTAATCATGGAACAAAATAAGGCTGACCATGCCCCAAGTATGGAATAGGGATGCATCATCACAAACCATGCTAAAGAAATGGGAAAATATTTTCAATCTTTAGAATTTAGAGGCAGAAAGTGGGATTACCTTGTACTCAACCTTGAAACTACTGGCAAATACACTAAAGCTCAGAGAGGACTATGACGTTTGGTTCCAGTAGAAATGGTTGTAACAATGGACATTACAGCATATCTTTACAAATTAACACCAGGGAAATCATGGTCATAAATTTAATATATTCCTATCTATTATTTGTGCCAGTTCCTACAACAACAATAAGATTGCCAGTTTCTTCAATGACCCCTTCCAACGTGATCCTAAAACTTGAGAGAAAGTACAAATGAAAAGTGAATTCCTGCAACTACTTTGCATCATATAGATAAAATAATGCAGAGGATACAGAGACGTCCTGGAGAACACAACAGATAAATGATATAAGAATGTGGACATCCAAACAAGAGCTTTGTTTTAGAGGTTCAAGTGCCGGCTAGATATGCTGAATGAGCTAACTTTCAATGGGGTTGCAACCACAAGCGGAGCTTCAGGGGAGTCACTAATGGCAAACTTTTCATGCATGAAGCGACTATCCACAATTGAGTCATTCTTTAGAACTATCTTGTAGCAGTAGCAGCTCTTCAAGCCAACTTGATTCTGGTAACATTCGTGAGAACCATCCTTCACCTGTTGGAAATTCCATATAACACTAAACTTGCCAACAGTAGCAACCAGATGGCGCTCCTGCTTCCCATTCTCTGTCACCTGAGAAATGCATGTCAAAAAGTACTTAATCCAAATGGAAATGGAGTTCAAATAGTTGAACGACTAAGAGAGTAATCACATCTCTTAGCCGACAACTTTAATTGACAGCTACATTTGTCTTGCCTAATTAGAAGTGATTAAAATTCTGAACACAAAAAAAGGAAATTTGATGAGACTTTAGAAGACTGATGATTCTTAGTACTCAGCCTCAAAATAGAGTAGTTTAAGTTTTCATCGGAGACTCTTTTATATATATTTTTGGAAAATGGCAAAGTCAAAAATAGGACCTGCAGCTATCCACACATTATTTCATCCTATCCACTTGATGCTTTGAAGTAACATTTCTTTGAACCATGAATGCAGTTCATTGATTTGGTTTTATAATTGATTGGTCGTCAGTCTTATAGAAGTATACTTAAGTATTAGAATTGATAATATGAGGGAAGACGAGGAAAAGAACTTCGAGGGAAATAAAAATACCAAAAACCAAGTTCACATTGATGGATCATAGCAGAACTCAAGAGTAATCAGATTTCACAGGCAAAAGTTCCTTAGTTTCTATTTCTCGCACGCAACACACAAAGAGATGTACAGAAGTCTATGTACATGCACAACACGTATATGTGTTGTGTACAAATGCACATTTGAACTACAAACTGATCATCCATTACACTAAAAACTGGAAATCATTATCCTTCCATTTTAGCTCAAGGCAATAGAAAAGAGTAGGATTGCAAAAGTTCTCCAAATCTCCATGATTATATCGTCTAAATAGGATCCAAAAAAAAAAAATGATCATGTTCGTAAATACTTGACAGCATAAAAACCAAAAAGTGGAGTATAGCATTTTTTGTGCCTTTCAGCTTTTCTTGTCAACTGCATTTTAGATGATCTAATGCAATAAAGAGAAAATGAAATAGTATTTGTACTACTCTTTTCACAGCTAATCATAGAAAGACAGTGTGAAGACATGAACGTCAGAATAGCCTCCATACTTCATTTCTGTTTTTTCCCCTCTGCCATAGAGATATTTAAGAATGAAAGCTTGAACATCTCCTACTTAAAGTTTTCATGAACTCAATAAGGATGATTCAAGATCCTATTCGTGAATATACTGAATAATCAAAACAATTATAACATGTCCACACATTACAGACAGTTGGAAATTCAGTTTCAAATATATGTATTCACAGTGACTGACTTTTCAAGTTCCTGGTTTTCATGAGTTATAATATTGCATGGTTAAGTACAAGCAAGAAAAATAAGAGTATACATGTGCCACCTAAGACCTAAGCAACAACAGGCTCCTTTGAGAAGACTAAGCAGTTCACCACGGAATCATACAGGAGCAAATTCCACAAATACTATTAGGTATCAAGAGTAATCATCTGAGGAGGAAGCAGAATATGGAGAAAATCAAAAGACATACCCAAGAGAATTGCGCATTGCGAAATTTATTGTTCACTCCTGCCATGTGTGAATCCAAAGGAGTGAGCTTTAACAATCTTGGAGCTGAGATCCTATTCCCCATACGACCAGAGAAACCAGTCTTTGTCTTTCCATCCTTGTCCGTAAACAGAGTGCATATAAGAATCAAATAAGTATCAGTTGTCCCCAATATCCACTTCCCATCATAGGTAACATCCACATGAGTAATAGGAGAACCAAGCCCTGGAAATGCAGTCTTTGCCTGCCTCATAGAATTGATCGAATACAGTCTAATCTTCCCATCAAGCGAGCCAACCACAATTGATCCATCACCCGTACTTGCAAAACACTGAAAATTAGTCCCTCTCGAAAACTGATGCCCTTGAGTCCAGTTCAATACAGGTGTACTTTCATTAGCAAGATTCTGCACCATACCATTTCGATCACGCATATCCCACCTACACAACCTGTTATCATCCAATCCCAAGAAAGTAGAGCCTGTTGGATCCATCTGAGCTCCTTTACTATCATTAGTGATATCCCTCATTGCAATATCAGTTCCATCTTTCCCAAACTTCCACTCTGTGACAATCTTTCCCGTCTCGATATCCAGCTGATGCAAACCTCTAGTATGAGGCTTCTCATCAGCCATTGGACTCATGAGAAGCATATTAGTCTCAGCTCTCATCAGCACAGCTTTCCTAGGGGTCGAATGAGCCATACCATTTGAAAATCTCCCATTAGACCTTCCATTATCAAAATTCACATAAACCCCTTTTCCTTGAATCCCATGACTATAATTCCTCACGACTTGAACTCCCGAATCGCTAACCAAGAAACTATTATCTAGAGCGCCCAATGCCAAACTCTGAATAGCCCCACAATTGGGAGCAGCCTCCTCAAACTCCTCTGTCAAATCATTTCCATCCCTCAGTGGAGTTTTCAGAGCTGATACTGGGGACTTAAAGAAACTATCTTCTGCATCCTCCCATATCGAATCATCAGCTTTCTCGGGCTTTGCCCACTCGATAAAATCCTTCCCATAAACCTTAACTTTGTTCTCATCATTAGCTTCATAACCATAAGTATTCTCAAATAAATAGTCCTGAAACTTGTCGAAAAAAGAGTTATACTCTTCTTCACTATAAAACTTCATAGCCGAAACCCCATTAGCCACAAAATCAACCCGCCTCTGATCCTTAATAGCCTTCAATTGCAAATTTTGATCAATCTTGACCCGGATTTTTTAACCAATTTTCAAAACCCACCAAGAATTCTCGTATTCTTCATCATCTTCTTCGTCCGAGCCATTGGCGCTGTGGGTTTTGACAAGAAATAAGTGGTAGATTTTTCAGCGACAACCCATTTGGAGTTAGACGTATTGCCGCCGACATGGAGGAAGAGTTTGACGGCGTTCTTTCGGGTCGGGTCGGACTTCTTTTGGTCGTTGTACTTGAGCTTGAGAGCCTTGAGCTTGGCTTCAACATGGTCCAAAGAAGATGGGGTTTTTTGAGGGGTGGTTTGGGGCTCGAATGACGACGGCGTTTTAGCATCTTCAAAGTTGTCTTCTTCTTCCTCCTCTTGCTGGGCTTGTGGGGTTTGTGATTCGGATTCGCAGTCGGAGTCTGAGAGATCAAGATCTTCACGGCTGTGATTGGCCCCCATTTTGCTTCAGAAACGATGTCGTTTTCGACGGATTAGTTTTACAGAGAGAAATTGGGTTGGAGGCGTCAATGATTACTAGAAGGGCTGAAGAGCGCGAGTTTGAAATTTTTGAAACGATGCCAACATTTGGAAGCAACGGTGTCGTTTTCATCGTTTGATCACTATTCTTTTGTTTCACCCTCATTTAAACCCTGGAATTTTTATTTTTCAATATTTAAACAGTTTAATGATCGAAGCAACCACACTCACATCTAAAAGCATAAATAAAGCCTACAAAATATTTTGTGCATTCCATGAGTTATTAATAACTAGTTACCAATTTTGATACTTGATCAAAAGTAACTGGCTATATTATCAATTTTGAGGTTTGAATTTCTTCATAACCCATAGAGTACCTAATTATAATTATTGAACTCCAACACTAATGTAATTTAAATATTTACAAAAGCGTTGGAATTGTATAATAAGGGAAGAAGTTTAGACCCTCATTTCAGCATTTACCATAAACATAAAAGTCCGACTTTGAAGGACAGAAGCAAATCAATTATGATCTTTTTCATTATTTTCCCTTTATGATTTTGAGCAATGACCTTGAATCAGATATAATGTCAAAATACAAAAATAAGGGTGCAATAGCTTATAAGCTGAACTTTAGGGACTCCATTCGTGACTTGGGTTCCTTATACATCATACAAAAGTTTATCCAAGTCTGAATTTATGCTTTTTTCTCCCACACAGCATAGTCATTCCCAGAAGTTGAAACCTGATAATTTGGGGGAATAAGATTCCCAAGATCAAGCTTTGGCCCAATCTTGACAATGATTTTGTCATCTATCATTGCTACATAAAGATCAGAATCTGCAGCCATAATCTGCACTTTACTGGTTGCTGTAATCCCATTCCTGATCCTCAGTGTAGATAGTTTAGTGATTGCATCCTTCAGTCCCCAATCAAACATGTGGTCGTAAAACTACCAAAGAAAGCAACTTCTTATGTTAGGGTGGGAAAAAAGAAAAAGAAAACTTAACTACCTAACAAAATTGATTGCAAGGTGAGACATAATTCTAGTAGTCATCCTTGTATTAGTACTTACTAGAGATGGAATTCCAGGATGTGTGAGAATATAGGCATATCCTTGCATGACTTTGTCTGATGGGAATGGCCAAAGTTTCTGAGTGGAGCCAGTATCATGATTATCTATAAAGGTGACAGCATTTTGAGGCAAAATTCCGATCAATCCTGGAGGATTTCCATTGGAGTCTTTCAATCTCCACAACTCCCCCTGGACAGCTGCCTGAAGAATCCCTTTTGTTGTGAAATCAAATGCTGTCACAGTTCCACCCCCATTTTGAACCCACTGAGCCAATTCATTCCTATGACGATCCTGGTTATAATCCGGTTTTCCATCTTGGCCGTAGGAAAGAGAACCCCAAAACTCCCCAACTGCAAAGTCAGGTGAAGTGTTTTGCATATAGATTTTGGTGATACTTGGGGCATACCCCTTGACAAAATCGAAACGCCAACCATTAAATCCAATATTGGACTTGAGCCAGTTCATCCAGTCTGATAACTCGCTTTGTACTCTTGGATTAAGATGATCGATGTCAGGAGCACCCCCAAAGTCTTCTCCAGTATCAAGATTCCCAGTTCCATCAGAATATTTAACATCATCTTTGCAAATGCACGACGGCCCCCAATCGAGACGGTCATCAGGAGTCCCTCCCTCGAAGATGCAATAAATTCCTCTGCTATCTTGTTTTTCAGCAGTCCTGTGGTTTATGACTATGTCTGCCACACATTTTATCCCCTTGTCATGAAAAGCCTTAATCAGTGTTCTCAATTGCTGTTCATTACCATACTGGGATGCATTAAGATCATACAACCTTCCCGGCATATATCCTGCAAAAAATCGGAAGGCAAAAAATAAAATAAAATTCTTTTTAAAGCTTCTCAATTATTAATGATCTGAACTCTCAGCCAACAAACATTTTAGGAAGGAAAAAGAGAAAGTACAACGCTGTGGTGGACAATACTGTAGTAACTCTGCGTTACATTACCATAACTAGCAAAAAAAAATGGTAAATTTTCATAGAATAGTGATAAGTTTCAACAAAAACTTACCACTTTTCTTTACTATTTCTTTTTTTGGTATTGTTTTGTCATCACAGTATTTTCAGACAAAGTAAAGGACTGATTCGACTGAACATACAACCACCTTGAGGAGCGACAGAGTGAGAAGGCGGGGGTAACCAGACATGAGTGACCCCGGCATTAGCCAAGTCCTGAATGTCATTCAGGAGCAAGTTGTACCATCCGCCTTGGTTGTTGCTGGATTCCCAATTGAATCCCTGAATTCAAGTTACAGAAACTAGTAGTACAATAAGCACGCACGCATAAACAAGAAATAACCTATATTGGCAGAAAATAAACAAATTCTTCTGTGAAGTTTGTGGCTTGTTTGTAGGGTTACCTGAAACAGCAACTTTTGACCTGCAACGTCGGACAAGAAGTATGCCCCGGCAATAATAAAGAAATAAACTGGAGAGATTAGAAGGATCTTCATCGGTTAGTGGTGTAATTAACACCAGAACTGAAACACAAAGGGAAGGATGAAAATTGAGGATGGGTAAGTTAGAAGATTTTAGACCTTATAATTGGCTAAAGAAGCCTATAAGATGATCCCGATATTCTTGACTTCTTGCTCGTAATAATATGACGCGTACCAGAAACGGAAAAGCAGTCATCTTTTCACACCCATGATGCTTGGGAACATTGTGAAACCGAGGATTGCAGCTTAAGAGTTTTCTATGTTAGGTCCTTTCCGCTTGTCTGTTTCTCTTCTAGGAAGTTTCCGTGATTTACGTCAAGTCTCAACCCGCAAGGCGCGATCCTCTATTATGTTGGGTGCCCAAGTATTGAGATGCCACCAGAAAATCTATGAAGAAAAGAATATGCTTCTGCTACTAAATGTATTACTAGCTGAGATTGATATAATTGATTCAACCTGCGGTCAAGTTCCACACCACTATTCTTCGTTGACATGATGGATCTAAATTTGACAGGGCGAAGGCAACAACATTTGTTTCCTATATACTCATAATCCATTTCACATATTATAGTAACCTTCTTTTTTCCCTACCACGTGAAAACGTCTGGACATGTAGTAGTAAAGACATCCACGTATGAAGAGGTATCAAAAGACAAACCAAATTGAGCCAGCTAACCAACTGAAGCCCAACAAATGTTCGTCAGCCCACATTCTTCTGCCAATAAATGAATACTAGGTACTATATACTAATGGGTTAATAACACTTTGCCCCCTAACCTTTAAATATATATATTTTGCCCCCTTAATCAATTAGGTGAGAGAAAATTTGGTTAAAGAAATAGTCAAATGACACAAATACCCTTGACTTGGCAAAGAAGAAAATTTCCGAAAATAAAACTTAAGCGTTACAATATTTTATAAAAATATTTATAAAAAACTTTTAAATAAAGTAAACTACTGAATTTTAGATGAATTAAATATGAAAAATAGTTAACAAGAAATGTGACAATAATATTATAAAAGATTATACTTATTGTACTAATTGGAGAGGACCTTTACTAATTCTTACCAAATAAAATTACACTGTTATGAATGTAAAGTGAAAATTAAGATTTTTTTTTGTAAATTAAGAATTTTTCTTAAATCAAGAAAAAAATCAAAAGTTTCAATTTTAGCTTTACATTCATAACAGTACATTTTTTATTTAGTAAAAAATTAGTAGAAATCCTTCCAATAGTACAAAAGGTATAATTTTTTATGATAACATAGTCACATTTTTTGTTAGTTATTTTTTATATTTAATTCATTTAAAATTCCAGTAGTTTATTTTATTTAGAAGTTAGTAAAAATATTTTAAAAAAATATTGTAACAGTTTATTTTATTTTATTTTTTGAAAATTTTTCTTTCTGTCAAGTTAAAGGTATTTGTGTCATTTGACTATTTATTTTAACTAAATTTTCTCATACCTGATTCATTGGGGGCAAAATATATATATTTAAAAATTAGGGAGACAAAGTGTGACTCCGTTATACTTTTAGGAGGCAAAGTGTTATTAACCCTATAGTAAAATTATAGGCTTTTTGAATCTACTCTGCATCATAGGTGAACTTTAGCGTCTGCTACCCTAGTTGGGGCTGGCTGTGCTAGCAGCCACTTGCCAATGCTAATCCTACTGAAATAATTTCAATGGGATAATTTCACAAACCTCGCCTGATGTTTATAACAATTGCAGACAGTACTCTTTAAATTTAAAAAATTACACTTTCCTCCCCTATATTTACTGTTTAGGTAACAAAATATTGATGTCAGCAAAAGTATCAAGCGAAAATCCGAAATTGGACAAAAGTTCCGCTACATATGCCTTCCGTACTACCTTACTTTGTGCTTCCCAAATTGTGATCTGACCTACCACTTCCACCATGGCCAGAATTAGACCCTTAATCCTTCTAAATCAGTAATAAGATAGCTAATTTTCTTCTTTGTCGTACCATGTACATTTCCATGTATCACTTAATCATGGTCTCAAGTTTACCAGCTGAACATGGTTTTCTAGGCACATACATAATTTCACTTAGCAAGCCTATTTTGATTTTAATAAATAAAATGGACATATTACTGTCCAAGAACCCGAATACTACCCTGAGAGGCTGTGATCCCCTAACCAAAAGAAAAACAATTATAAAAGAAAGTGCAAAAGTAACTGAACCGCAACACAGAAGAAGCCATCAACGTCAATGACATTCTATACAGCTCATTTAGTGTAATTATCATCTTTTCTACCATGTTGAAGGACAAACACCAAATCCAAGACGTGACAAATTTAATTCTACAAGAACCAGTTAATTTACTCAGTAAGATGATCTTGAATTGTAACATTTTAAAGAATACCAAGTTCTCTGCAGGACAAACAGAAAAGACAGCTCAAATTTACAGATGATCTCTCAGTTAAGGAGCCATTTCCATTTCCCGGAGAATGAACACCATTATCAGGGTACATGGCACCTAAAATCTATGACCTATGATAGCAACTTGAAAGATGAAACTAACTTCCTGCCTGAATACTTTACCATTTATTTGGCTGGAGCACTAGAGACAGTTCACGACCATCCACATTGTGATCAACAGCACTAATACTATAAAAGTCTCATCAGAATAATGACAAAAAGTAAAACCATCCTTAATCGCACAGGCAACATATCCATTCCCTCCAAAAGAAAAAAGAAACGAAAGGAAAAACATAGAAGTCATGCAATGGTAAGAAGTGCGATGCAAAATCGGCTTCTCCAGAGCACCTTAAAAAAGCTACGCCCACATAAATATTTATGAATTGTGATAAATTTTCGATTCAAACTCCACAAGAAATGTGAACCAAGTTACACAGGCCTAACATTTGAAAAGATTTTTGTTTTCTACCACGTGTGTGCAATCAATGCTGAAGAGTAACAACTTGAACCACTATGGAAACAGATCCTAAAAACTCAGTTTATCATCAGCATTAGCTAATAAATAATCCCATCACATCTTTGCAGGCTTTGGGAAAATGTCTGGAGTGAATTTCTGCGCCGCACTGATACTTCCCTTAATCTTCATGGCACCTCTATACAACATAGACACAGAGATACATCGTCAACAAACTTTCATTTCCACACAATAATAAATAATAATCAACAAAAAATAGTAGTAAAAGTTCCAACCTCATGAAAGCAATTTGGGGATTCATCTTTCCGGAGGCAATCTTGATAAAATCATCATCAGTGAAAGAAAATGTCGCATCTGGTTTTCCATCGTCATATACACCTAAATACCCAAAAATAGCATTAAAAAAAAACCTCACCAAGACACATTATATACATATTAATCCCCAGGCACAAAGACTACAAAATTATAGAGCACAAAGGAGGTATTTTAACACTTGCTAAATGAGTTATACAAATTAATCATGAAGCAAAAAGAAAAACAGAAACATGCTAAAAATCCAATTTTTGTTTTCAAATTGAGAATTGAAAATGGCCCAGTTGAAAGAATTAATGAAATTGATTGATAAACTTGAGGAAAAGCTCAAACCTTTCTTAACCTCTCCTTTCTTGAGATCAACAACATAAGACTCCTCATTGAATCCAAGTTTCTGTTCAATTCAAAAAAAAACCCCAAAAGAAATAGCCAATTAATCCAGAAAGAGACAAAAAACCCACATCAAAACCATAGAGAACAGGGGTTAAAAAATAAACCTTAGGGGCGATATTAAGCTGATAAACTAGACCAATTTTCTTGGTCAGTGCTTTACCGGTGTCAGTAGTGAGGTGAAGCTTCATTTGCTCCATCAGCGCATCGGACTTCAGCTGAGCTGGTTTACTGTCAGAAGCCATGGCTGAAAGGCAATGAAGTACCCTCCTTGCTAACTAGCCTATACCAAGAATCCAAAACGCGAAAGGAAGGCAAAGAAGAGGTGGGATCTTGTAGGGTGAATGAATGATTTTTTGACTGAAGTTAGATAACGGACACTCAATAAGGATCCATCGATTCTCAAGCATGTATCGTGTTCAGATAGGTGACGTTGGCGTACGAAACTAATATTAGATTAGATGAGACAATTTCACGATCTTTCCTTGATTAAACATTTGTTACTGTACTCTGCTGGTGCTTTGCTGTCATTATCCCTTTTAACTATTTTGGATTTAAATTAGTGTTGGATCTCTATTGAGGGTTGTCACTTGTTTGTTAGGCCTAAAGAACTAAGGAGGCGTTTGGTTCAAATTCCTCAATCACTATCACTATAGGTATCATTAACCCTACTATGAGTATGGGTTTTGATGATTCCCCCCAACATGTTTGGTTTAATAATGGAATGGGTATCATTATAAGAATATTTGTTTGGTATATTGAAGGGGTATCATTATAAGAATATTTGTTTGGTATACTGAAATGACTTTCAATTAAATTTTAAAATTTTAAAATTTTTATTTATGATATACATATTTTTTAGATTTCTTATTTTGTATATTTGAAAAAAAATTTAAAAAGATTTCTTCAATTTTAAATATAGTCATGCTCTAATTTGAATTTTATGGAAATGATAATCTTAAAAAAAAGTCATTTTTATTATATTAACAGAGAGTATTATATATCTTTGATTTTCAATACAATTTTTTATAAAATTATTGAATGTAAAAAAAATTATTAAAAAGAATTTTTGTAAAAAAATTTATAAAGTACTAATAAAAAATATTCAAAATCAAAAGACGAGAGAGAGAGAGAGAGAGAGAGAGAGAGAGAGAGAGAGAGAGAGAGAGAGAGAGAGAGAGATGAGAGTGGGTAACTCAAAAGATATATATTTTTTAATGGTGTGTTTTTGCCCTTAATAATAAGGGTTAATAGGGTTTGATAGACTAGTATTTTGGGGGGAATCATTAACACCCCAATTAATCACTATCATTCCCATTGAATGATAGTGATAGTTGTTTAACAAACATCAACAATGGGTATCATTACTTGTGATACTCATTCCCCTCCTTGATTCCCCTAAACCAAACACCCCCTAAGTTGTTGAGTATGGGCATAATAGCAGTGGTATGTAAAAAGGACAAGCTTTAAGAGAATTTTGTTCTGTATTTTTAGAAAGGTTACTCAAGTACAAAGTATATAATTCAATCTTATAAAAAAAAAAAAGTACAAAGTATATATTCAAAAATATATCCATTAGAACTCAACTATAACCGGTCACTAACATGGAATTTACTAAATCTTTTGTGCATCATTCTTAGGAGTAAGAACTTCCTAAACAATGCTTACATAGATCAGTTATAACGTATGAATGATTCTCGTGTCTCATCACATAATTTGTAACTCTCTGATTAATTAAAATATAGTAAGTTTAACAAAATATTAATCCAGTTTTCCATCAAAATACAAATTATTGCATGATGAAGTCACAAAACTTCAATTGCTAGTCCAAGTTATATGGGCCAAATCTTGTGGCCCAAACAAGAATCTAGTTTTGTTGTGAAGTTTTGAAATCTTAACTTAGCCCAAAAAAAAAAAAAAAAAAAAACAAAAACTTTAGACAATCCTAATCACCCTTAGCATAGATAGGGGTACAGAGCTGAATAGCTGATTGAAGCTTGCCATGATGGAGGATTTGAGGCCTCCCATCTTTATTTTAGGGTATGCAACTCGTGCTCATGGAGTCACGATCATAGCTATTACTGATTAGAAAGGAACTTTCGTGGGGTTGATTGCGAGAATAAGTACAAAGGGGGTGCCAAACTGCAAATAGCCATTGAAATAGTATTGGTTACAAGTTACAAACGCACAAGTGAAGTGATAGCGGCCAATCGTATTTCTCTTATCCAAAAAAAAAGAAGAAACAGGAAAGGCTAAAGGAATATACTTCTTCAGTGGTCTTGCCCTCAAACTCGAAAGGAGCTATACTATTACTTATTGTCACTGATAAGTGGTAATTTCTACTCGAATATCTCCTTTTTGTGCTGCTTGTTTTATCTTGATTCCGTGCTTTATTTGCAAAACCAGTTGAAATCTTGCTTGGCTATGTTAACTTGATGCTTTTGGCTGGTAAATTGCTAAAAAGACTTCTGACTTTGCTTCTTGTTTCTGGCTGGACATTCATGTTGCTAGATTCCAACGAATGAATTCATGTTCTGTGAAGTGGAAGTATTATGGAGCTTACATGAGCACCATCATTTTTCAACCAATTTCTAAGTATTCTGCCAATTGCACCTGCCATATCTTGATGTACAAAACCACAAGATCGCTTTTTCATGAGACCCAATGTCTTATGCTTTCATGTTAATCTATAAGACCTATTATTGTATGCACAAAAATATTTGTATATTGTGCTCCATACATACCCTTAACTTTGAAATTCCCAATGCAAATGTTTCAACATCACACAAGAGTCCAAGATTTTGGGAGACATATATTTGAAACTTGAAAGATTTTCCTGTTTGTTAGGCATTATGATTTAGAACTCCAGAATTCGGTAGAAAAATCATTATTAGTTGTTTAATATGTTGTGCCATTTAATTTCTATTAAACAAAAAGGATATTATCTGCTGATATATGATATATCCATTAGGATCTACATTGAAACCTCCTTAATTGCTGTGGTATTTCTTGAGCATGATGTGATGCCATTCTTAACTACTCTATTTTTGTTATTTCTTTGAAGGGTAGCTGTATGTCAACAAATTTGGAAGTAAGTTAAAAAATGAAGAATTTAAGGCATGTCAGTTGCTCTGCCGGCTGCCAGCCATGACTTGGGAGGCTAAAGGATTCCCTCTAAAAACCTCCAACTGTTGGACGAGTTGTATGGTTCTATTTCAAGAATTTGCTGTATCCTGCCATGCAGAAGCAGGGAATATTTTATCGGAGTGTTCCTTCCAGTTTTGGAGGCCAAGCTCACAGGCACATAAAAAGAGTAATTTCGATGTTTTCCAAACCACTGTCAAAGAAAAAGAGTACAGAATTTTGCCCTATGAGTGCAAGGTTTTCATGTAAACATAAAGAATTGATCCTATTAACGCCAACTTATACGGTTCAATCTCTAAAATCAAAGACTACAGCTAACGAAAATGCTGAAGAATTATCTGATGAAGATGATGAACTCTGTCCTGTTGATTGTGTGAAAGAATTCCAGACCAATGAAGAATTCTTCCAAATTCTTGACAAGGCCATGAAAACAAATTCTTTAGTTGTTGTAGACTTCTACAGGACTTCCTGTGGCAGTTGCAAGTACATAGAGCAAGGGTTTGCTAAATTATGCAAGGGATCTGGTGATAAAGAAGCACCAGTTATATTCTTGAAGCACAATGTGAGTTTTATTTCGAGCTTATAGTTGTTTTTTTTTTATTTGATTTCAGAAGTTATATGATACTGTTGATAAACTTTAGGATGATTACCAAAAAGATATATAAAGTATTTGGCATTTATAACTCAAGAATGCATTTAGCACATTGATGCTGCATTCGGTAAGGTTAGAACAGGATTCTTGGAGAAAAGATTAAAAACTGGAAGCAGCAGCATGAACGTTTCAAAATTTTTATCCGATCAAATTAAATGAGGGTACTTATTTGTGATAGACTCTGCAGGTAATCAATGAATATGACGAAGAATCTGAGGTTGCTGAACGACTGCGAATAAGGGTAATTTTTTAACAATTTTCATGTAATTCAGGTTTAATATGTTTGAATTACATTTGCCGTCAGTGTTGAAAGACAAAGGAAGCCTATTCATCTTCTTTTCTAGACAGCATTCTGATCATGAGGGGGCATTGTTTACATTCATATGCATTGTCACCTGACATCAGTGCTTGCAGTTGGAACCTTTTTGTACAAACTTCTCTAATAGGATTCACCTATTTGACGCAGACAGTACCCCTTTTCCACTTCTACAAGGATGGAAGTACTGTTGGAGGCCTTTGCAACCAGAGACAAAGAGAGAATACTGGCAGCCATTCTTAAATACACCAATTCTGCAAATCAAGATAATTGAGCTAATCTGGGTAGGCTTCTGAAAGCTTCTTTTCACATGTTCGTATTTGTACACATATCAGTGCAGAAGAAGATGCCTTTTCTTTTCTTGTTGCGTGTTGCAGTCATAGTAAGATATCTCAAAGATTTGTATTTGTGAAGAAAACTTGTGTAGAAAAGTGGACCTCCAATATATTTGCATATTGTACCAGGAAATAAAGCAACTACTTGTTCGTTCTGCTGTGCTTGAAGTTACATTCTGACTGGATAAATACATTTATCTGTAGAGAAACTTGACCTAGCAAATGAAACATATATTGAAAGGGAAAATAGTAAGAAAAAAATCTCAAGATATCTGACATTCAGATTATTTAATTGGTCATAAATATATTTTAGTTAACAGAATCTCTTATGTCTGCTTTTAAGATGAAGCACTTTAAGAAATGTTCGTATGGGTTCTATAATGTCCTTGATGTCAAGGGACAATGTCCCATATTCTCAACGTTTCAAATAAAGATCTTGGGACTCTCCAATCATTGCCAATTGGTTTTGAAATAGATGATTAGATGTTCACTTGATATATACTTAGACGTTCAAGTGGAATTCTAATGATGAAACTGTTCCATCTGAGAAGGAAAAAAGATCTGAACTTTTACAGATTGTTGTAATGATCGCAGGTTTCTTCCTTATTGTGGAACTGACTGATGAGTCTCTGAACCTTTCAGTCTCCTTCCAGTTGAAGTTTGGTTAGATATACACCTAATCCTTTGAGTTCTTCCTAGCAAATTTTAGAAAGCTCCTAAACACATTTTGAAGTAATTGGTCATTGTTCTTGATGAAACTCATATTGCGGGATTCCTACAACAGAAATGATCTAAACTTCAAGTGATATCTGTCTTATTCTCACCATTCTTTACAAAAGGTGCATAGAAAAAGAAATCACTGCATCTGTCTCACTAGAATGATTTACTAAATATATACTGGTTAACCAGTCATTTCATCTCCTGTCTGTTCAGGTATAACGCATGCACTAAATTATCCCGGGAAGAAGTTTTTCTTTTTATCCTTTAAAAAATTTAATTTCTTCACAATTCAGTTGTCACCAATTTTCTGTACTTTGTGCAGTTTTCATGGTGATAATAATTAGCTGAGTGTGGAAACTAAGAACCATGAATGGATGAATCCTGTATGGTAATTGGCTTATCCAAATTATGAATCCTGTATGGTAATTGGCTTGTCCAAATTATGAATCCTGTATGGTAATTGGCTTGTCCAAAATACTTGAGGACCTCATGATAGAGCCTATGATTATTAGTGACATTAGGTCTTGTGCTCGTTCTAACTACTTGGCTTGCAGTTATCATTAATAAGTCAAGGCTTTGACCATCACAGGAATGCTATAGATTGTTGAACTAGGATCAGAATCAAGTAGTATGTCAAGGAAAGAATGGCTCTCATATCTCCAGAGACCAAGAGAGAACTCTGACTTTGTACAACAACCATTCTGAAGTATCCTCAGTAGAGCCACTGAATTCAAGATTCCCATAAATCTCCTCGACTAAAAACCTCTAGTTGCCACATTTTTTAGCAGTGTGCATAATCAGGCAGTGGTCAACAAGGCAAAGGCGGGACTCTTTTAGATTGTGCCTTCCAGCTGATGGCTGCAGCACCCCTTTACAGAAACAAATGAGACACTGACCACTTGGCTACCTTCTATCCGCACAAGAAAAAACTTCACATCCTGGGACTAGACACGTCAAAACATAAGAGCATAACATCACCTCTCAAATAAACAGAGGTCTCAATCAAATTTTGAGCGCATAGACAATAAGGGACAATATTTTTTTTGGGTCAACAATGCAAGACAGCGTAAAGGAATAATTCACTGAAATCAAATTCCACACCCTTTTTGTCTCGATTATTCGAATCTTCTCTAATTCAAGATTCTTACAATGTAAAATGGGTACAAGTTGCTAGCTGTAAAGATTGGCAAAACTGGAGAGATGTGAGACAAAATTCTTGATTGAAAAGTGAGAATGAAGAACATAATTTGTCGTCGAGAGAAAAAAGGGAGATCTTTTATCAATCCCCGAATGGCTTTATAGGGTTAGAGAGAATTTCCTTCTACTAAATGAGTCTAATTGATAAAATTCGATGAAGGGGATGGATGTGCGATCAGACGAAGCCATGCCGCTCGTTGTCTTTACGTCCTAGGCGGTAGATTCTTTCCATAATCTTGCTGGGAGTCCACGCAGAGGGACAGGAAATGGACCATACTGAACTCCATTTTTAGATCCCACCACTTCCCACCTAAAACAAACAAATATCAACCCAAAAAAATTCCCGTCAAAAATCAGTGAGCACTCCAATGATGCACAAACTGCCAGTAATACCAGCATGGCATTCCTATAAGCCTATTCTTAAATCATGTTGGTTTTGTTCTTTTCTATTCAAGTTTTGGTCAAAAATACCTGAACTTGGAGACTAGGTGGTGGATCAATACGAGCATTTCCAACTTTGCAAGCTCATTACCAGGACAGGCATGTACTCCACTGCCAAACGGCATAAACGTATTGGGCTTTGGGGCAACCTGTGTATAATGTAAGCGCAGCGTAAAGAAAGAAAGTTGGAACAGGACTATGATCTTGTCAACTTTAACTTAAAGATGGAAAACTGGACCAAGTAAATACGCCCTTTACGAAAAGATCTTAGACGTTTTGCATTTGGGAGTTTGACGAAGCAAAATTCTGATTATGTACCTCAAATCTCAAAGGATCAAATCTCTGAGGATCACTAAAGAAGTCCGGATTGTGATGAATATTCCTGAACAAAGGCATTACCTTCCAGCCTTTTGGAATGAGGTACCCTGACGTAATCATGAATTTTCAGTTCCTCCTACTCTCTCATGAGAAAAGAAATGTATATACAAATATTTTCGTCTGAAAAGATGCATTCTGACTCAATTTAAGAAATGATTTTGTAATCCTTGATAAATTAGGTACTTAAAAATAAGTATATCTATTCACTTGATAAAAGTTTACCTTTGTATTCTACATCAGCTACTGCTTCCCTAAATGTGAAAGATATAATGCTTGCAATTCTCAAGCTCTCTAAGATTACCTGAAAACACACATTGTTAAAATATGCAGTGATTAAACCACTGGATCCGTGCTTAACAGATCAAAGATAATTTTCTTTTTTTTTTTTTTCCCAGCTTCATAAGAGGTAGAGAAGATGCAAAAAGGGAACCCCATTTGTACATGCTCATAACAGTTACCATACCTTGTGAGTTATTGGCATATCTCTAGTCTGGCTCCATGTCAAATGACGATTTTCTTTGACATTGGATAGGTAGATTGCCTTCTGTTCAGCCTGCACACACATTGTGGACATAAAACGCAATCGTGACAATGTCCTTAATATCAAAGTTTAAGTCCAAGACCACACAAATGGACATTGAGGGGCTCCTTTTGAATCCCACCTCAATAGGAAAGAAAAAGTGACCATCTTCTGAATTATACCTTTATAGCCTCCAGAAGTTTCGGGTTATCATAAAGGTACTTCACTATCCATGTCATGACACTGGCTGTGGTGTCCTGGGCAGCAAATAGAACTCCAATGATGTTATCTGCAATTTGATCCTCCTTTAGGACTTCACCTTTTTCATCTTCGTAATTGAGGAGACATCCCAACAGATCTCTCTCAGGTGTTCTTTTTTGCTTCCTTTCACTTATGATTTTGCTGAGGATTTCACTTAGCCTTTTTCTTGCCTTCAGATAAGGTAACATCAGTCAATTGATGGTTCTATTTTCTTTTTTTTGTGATTATTTGATTTATTAACCTGACTAAGTTAATCGTGTGCACAACAGCAGTACTTCTTTGATAGCATATACTGTATGATTGATGTACTAAACTGTTTTAACGTCACTGTCACTATGCAGTGATATATTGATGTCCAAATAATAATGACATATTTGTTTGGCTTGCTTACCTGTAAGGCCTTTCCATATGGAGTTCCAGGTAATTTTGTTGGGAAAGAGTTGTAACCTCTATCTAAGATGCAATAATTTTTTTTCAAAGCTTCTTTATGACGGGCTTCCAAGTGGCCAAATACTGCGAGAATGCCAGCTTCGAAAGAATACTAGACAATTCAATCGTAAGCATATCAATCAGAAACTGATAGCAATAATGTAGAAGAAAACAGGAAATATTTTTTCTCCAGGTCTCCTAAAAGTCAATCATCGAGATTTTGGAGCGATACCAACCTTTTTCATCTCATGAAAGGTGTTAAGAACACAGCCTCCAGCCAAAGACTCCAATGTAGAAACTGCAATAGCTTCAACATCACTGACAAGATTACGAATTGACTCAGGATATAGAGAGCTTTGAACCAGCTTTCTCAGGCGCACATGGTAATCTCCCTGGTGGAAAAAAAGGGCTGAAGGGCCTATCAGAACTTCCTTACTTTTGGGATATGTAGGCTTGAATAAGTTAGCTTGAGTAACCAACACAAATCGAGCTGCATCAGGGCTAGCTAGCATCACACAAGGGCAGCCTAAAATGTTAGTCTTGAAGACTTCTCCATACCTGGAAAAGGGGAAAAAAAAAAAAAAAGAAAGAAAGAATCATCCAACTCTATGAAATTAAATTCATCCATGTAGTGCTTAGTAAATTAATATAACAAGATCATGCAAAAATATGCAAAGAGCTATGACAAGAAACCTTTTCTGTCTATCAGTAAAGAAGAAATTGGGATCTTGAGAATAGAGTTGAAGAGTTTCTCCTATATAAGGCCACCCCATTGAGCCCGGAGGGAGTTTAGACTTTCTCCAGACTACCACTTTCTTGTTTTTTAGTATTAACGATATGTATGAAAATACTTTCTTGTTTCTTAGGATCAGGATGTAAGAGAGTAGAGTAAGGACGGCAATGAAGATATGAATAAAGACTTCCCCTTTCTCCATTTCCCTCTCTCAGGAATACTAGGTTGAGCAAGTTAATTTTTTGGTTTTTTGTGCAGTAGTAAACTGTGTCTTTTCCTCCTACTCAATTCTGAGTTTGAATTGGAGCCTAGACTTGGAGGTTTATATAGGAAAATGTAGGTGGGATAGAGACAAAGTTTTGGAGAATATATACTCTCCCCGTTTATATATATGCATTTTTCAGATAATAGTGGTGATGTATAAAACTGATAAAAATATCAGACTTTCTTGTATGAGAATAAAATTCTAAGAGCATAGGGATGGAGTCCTCCTAATGAATGGAACATTGCATGCTTTTATTCTTGAAAAATAAGATATTGACAGATTATTTGCGTTTGATACTGTACCCAGGCTGCTCATTAATGATATTAAGTGAGTTGTAGTAAATTTGAGTAGCATGAGATATGGTTTATCCTTATATTGGTACGATCATTACAATCATTGATGATGATATGCGCATTGTGAGAGCATTTATGATTTCTTTCTAAAAGAAGATGTGTCAAGGGTGGTACAGACTAAATCAGGTCCTCTGTCTAATTTTTTTATGTCCAACTGTATCTAACAGAAAACTATGCCATATCATTGTGAAATTATATCATATCACTAAATGGAACGATGTATTTTTATATAGTTTAACAATGATATGGCATAATTTTATATTGAACACCATTTAACACAAAATAAAAAAAAAATGAAGAGAGGTTCTGGATTGGGTACAAAAAGCTGTTCGTACATGTAAAATTTTCAAATTGCACACATGCTTTCCCTTTTCTGACTTTTCCCTACTTAGGTAAACCATGTTGTGTGATATTTTGATATGGATGGCTTTGGATTTTCGTTTGAGGATATGCCCACATATTTATGTAGATACTCATAATATTACAGGAAACAATTATACATTTTATTTTTCTTATACATGTGGTCTTTCTTTCACCATTAATATATCACACAATTGATTCAAACACGAATTCTTAGACTAATTATTGGTTGTGTCCCAATCCATTAGTGACTAAATATAATTGCACAATGCGTACTTTCTTCAATTTGAGAATTTTTTTTGTATCCTTTTTCTCTTTAGGAGACAACCACAAAGTTTACGAACGTACTAATGATCCCAAATAAAGAAACATTTTAGTGCATATGCTACATATTTTTTTCCTTCATGGTACTGCAAACCAATATAATACAAGATAAGATAAATTCTTAGTATTCTATTCACCTCTCAGCTTTTAGGCTGTGTTTTGAAATTCGGATCGAATTGGTCGATCGAACCAAGACTAACCAAGTATTCAGTCCGAGTCAAGCTAAATATTCGAGTATCAAAAAACTAGTTAAAAGTTGGATTTGACCTGATTAAAATTAGATTTGACTAAAAATCTTTAAACCAAACAAAACCCAGCTTTTAGACACTCGTTCTACAATAATTTATTTTAATTTTTTGTTTCATAAATCTTCCTTACTTGAACTATGTTAGCAGAACGCAAAATCGCAATTCCAGAATCAACTACCAGATATTGTAGAAGATGCATCTCATTGAACATCTTAGGGATTAATTAATTGATGATAGCACTTAAGGCTGGAACTGAGGCAGGTTTCGACCTGTTCAAAATTCTAACAACCAATATCCTCGTACGTACACACACTCAATCTTTTTATTTTATCTCAAGAAATCTATTTATAAATGATTTTTCGTATAAACTCAGCCAATTATTCCAGAAAACATGAAGAAAAAAAAATTCTGCAACACGAACATCCCACCCACATGACAATGCTGTCAAACCAGGGAGTATCTAGCTAGTTCCATCAGTGTTAGTATCCATGTACAATTATTTATGTAGGGTCTTTTGTCCTATGAATTGTTTTTCTAAAATCCCATGAGATTGATACAACGTTTTCTACTCCGCAAAACTGATAATTGCAATCTCGCGGACAACAATCCATCCCATCTGAGTTCATTTAATGATTTACAAAACATATCCAGGCTGTAATGACTTCTTTATCACTTTAGAAGTCAAGAACACTCATTACAATGTTAGATAGTGATTGTTGATACTTGGCTCCGTCTGGATGTCCGTTTTCTAGGGTATTTTTTTTTAGAAAAATATTACTATAATAGTTTTAAAGATTTTTTTTTTGATAAATATATTTGTGAGATAAAAAATTGAGTGAAAAAGTGTTTGAGAATCTTAAAAAACACAACAACACCAACAAAGCCTAGTTTGTGGCGATAAAAATTTTCGTTTCTCCAAGAAAAAAAAGAGAAATTTACAATCCTCAGTTTCTCATAAAAAATTTAACATGCAAGGCCAAGAATCCTATGTCCAAAAGTTAGGGTTATTAAAAAGGTTATATAAGTCCGGATAAGTTTCCTTTACAGATATAGGTTGAAGAAACATGTATCCAGGAACCCAAAAAAGAGGGTGTTCCATGAGATGTAGCCATCCGCATCAAAGCAATGAATTGAACTCAGATCATGTTTAATAGTTCAGTGTTCTAGACTGTTTCCTCAGTATCATCTAGGCTGCATGGTCCCTCATATAGTTAATTGCTTGTTAACCAAAAGAAAGAAAGAAATATAAATTGATGTTGAGTTGCACTTCTACCATCAATCAATGAAGTAAAAAAAGAACTTTGACAAAAAAAAAAAAGAGGTAAAAAGAGAAGAATGTTGGCAAGACGTGGTTTATATTGCTTCCCATAGATAGTCTAGAAACTAAATATTCGATTGTATCTCTTTAGCTAGATTCGATTAGTTATTGATATGATGAATTGGCTAGCCACAAATTAGCTCAAAAGATTTTCCTATCTTTAATAAGAAGAAATGGCTTCCTTATCAATATCCCATACTTGTTTGCTTCAGAACCACAAAATTGAATTTGAAAAAAAAAAAAAAGAAAACCAGTAGGAGAATGAGTGATAATTTTGAAAAAATTTGTCATGAATACTTTACCATTTATTTTGGCAATAAAACAAATAAGAGATCGAGTATATTTTCCAAGTAGTATGTGAACCATTCCAGAAGGGTTAAGCAATTCATCTCATGTAATCTCCAACACAACATTAAAAATAAAAATAAAAAAGTTCTGTTTGGATTGCTAGTATTTTTAATAAAAATAAAGAAATCTAAGAAAAATATTTTACAGAGCACATTTTATATACATTTGTGTATATACATAAAATAAAAAGGTGATTATCAGTTCAATCAGACCTAAAAGGCACCTCAAAGAAAGATGAGGTGGATTGAGAGATCTGGGATAGTAGGACCCACAAGAAAACAGCAGTGCCATACAGCTCACCACGTCGGACATTCTAGGATCTCCGACTTTACATATCATTCAAAGTGGTCCCTACACATGAGATACTTGTTGACCCTTCTTTTGGTGTACGGAGATCACGTGGAATAAGACATCACATTCTGGGCCCCACGACGAAGTTTAACGGTAAATTAGCATATTCAAGCCTAATACTACTTTTGGCTAATTTTTCTATTTACAAAACAGGCATAGGTTACAGTCTATTTTTCACCACACACTTGTACAAAAGAAAATTTTATCACTAATTAATATAAAAATTGGTAGAAAATTAACATTTGTATAAAAGTAAGAAGAGACGTATATGATGCTACTGCTACCCTCAGAGCCTCACCTTTGTATTTTTCAATTACATGCTAATTATTAGAAAGCATATATTTTTAGAGTTTCTATGTTTTTTTTATCAATTCTTACCAAGAATTTAATTTTTCGTTTCAATTCCTGCCCAACATGGTTATCTTCCCTTGTTCTTAACAAGTTGCTTTCTTCATTTAGTCCCTTCGGTGGGTAAATCATCAAATTCTTTTTTTTTTTTCCCCAAAAAATTAATGAAAGTAATAAATACAGCAATGCTCTCAAGTCTTAAGCACCTTTGAGATAGCACTGCGGTGGTCCACACTTCAAAGCTTGTTTTAAATATAGGCCTGTCAGTTGGTCGATTCTGGGCCGGAATAAAATAATTCAATCGGGCCCATTTGAATAAATTTGTTTCAAACCTAGACCTATTACCCAATGGGTCCTACGCCTAGCTTCCCAAAATTGGGTCGAGAGTCAAGTCTGCGATAGCCACCACCAACAACTTATCTCATCTTCCATCTCTATCCCTCTACAAAATAACCTATAAGCCAATAAACGCCCACCATTGTCAACTCCTAAACCACCAACCATAGCCACCATCACTCTACCAAAGTAGCCACCAAAACCTCTAACAACCAACCATTTTACCACTGCAAGAACTGCCACAACATCAGCCTTTCCCCAACTATCATGTCCCGCCTGACCACCTGACCTCAACCTTCACCATTACCACCTTACCATCTCAGCTAAAACAGTCACAAAAATTAGACACCATGCTACCCATAGTAGTCTCCACCAAAACCCACAACCACACCTACTCAAATAGTAGCACACAGAAGAAGAGAGTGAGGAAGAGACGTAGAAGTGGGAAGGAGAGTAAGAAAGAGAAGTAGAAGCAGCTGAAGAGAAATAGAAGGGGCTTAAGAGATTAGAGAAATAGGAAAAGTGAAAATAGAAACGGCTAAGAGATTAGAAAAGTAGGGTTTTTTTTTTTTGTTTATGTAAAATAGCTATATATTTTATAATTATTATTTATTTAAACAAGTACAGGTCCGTGTCGAGTAAGAATAGAATAATTCATATCCGACTCATTTTTTATTAGAGAAATTCAGGTTCAGGTTGGGTAAATAGAATTTTATCTATATTCGGACTTTAAAAAAATAATGAATCCAGGTTAGGTCTTGAGTCTAGACTCGATCTATTAACACACCTATTTAAAAGGACCAAAAGCCATTTACTGATAAAAGGAATGGAAAAAAAAAAAGTAGTATGACAAACCCACTGATATCGAAGAGATGCTTTATAACATAAATAGGCAAAAGCTCACAACATATTTTGGTGTACAATTATAGTACATGGAATCCAATTCAAATTAGCTGCTTGTGTCTTCACACAAATATGTGTTACTTATAAATTACTTTGGATGTTCTATGATACAAACTTCTAATAAATACACTAAAGTTAAGCTGGAAAGGACCTTTGCATTTAAAAGTAATAATATTTTGTATTTAAAATTGTGCAGCTGATCTCACGTCATATTTGAGCCATTCTTGGTCGTATATACCTCAAGTTGAGGATGATTTGAACTGCCTTTTGTCCAGATTAAGTGCAATTGAGAAATAGGTGTGTCCTTGAAAAAGAATCATTATGCCAACTTTTGGCATCAAGAAGGAACCAAAAAGAAAATGAGTTCTTCATGTACTCTTTGGGATGCAAAAGAAAGAAACATATAATTACATTCAACAAACAATTCTAATCAATGGTACCATGTTTCCCAATCTCTCTTCCTCACTCGTACTTTGAGAAACAAAAAGAAAAAAGGTTAAACACAAATTAACCCCTATATTGTTACATAAGTAGTAAATTACCCGCTGTATTAAGAGAATACACAAATTACCCCTTTGGATTGATAAAAGACATTTGTGCCCTTCTATACACAATGCTTTGATAATTTTCTCTTTTTTGTACTAAAATCTAAAATATTTATGCCATCCATAAGCAGATAGAACAAAATAATAAAAAAGATAGAAGTCTCAAACACATTAATTACAATATATGTATATATTATATATATATATATATATATATATATAAGATGAAGTTGGTCTTATGTCGTTTTGATTAAAAACACAAATTTGTAATTGCTATGTTTTTTATTGTTGTCACTAACATAAATGATATTGCTAGCATTTCGTCATATTCAATATATTTGACAGAAATTACAAATTTATATTCACTTTGCAAGTTGCTCGTTATACACCATAACAAAAATAAATTATTAATTTTTTTATACTTTCTTCCATCTTGAATACAAATAATATGAATAGTTTGTGACAAAAATTTAAATAATTTTGGAGTCATTGATTTTGGTTTTTTATATAAAAGTGCAATAACAAAATTAGTTTGGAATAATAATTTTATTTTTTTCTATATAATAAATTAGCTAAAATGGCAAATGTTAAAAAATTATGAGGGTAAATTTGTCCTTATAAATGTGAAGTGTACATGAGTGGGTAATTTGTTACTAAAGTAAGAGGTATTTTGTATATTGTTTAAACACATAGAATAATTTGTTATTTACCCAACATTACAAGGTGTATTTTGAGATTAAGTCAAAAAAAAAAAAAAGGAAATTCAGCTCAAGACTCATCCTCTTTGTATTGAATAAGTGACAACGTGACATGACAAAATAATGTGACGAGTGTCAGAAACATAACATCATCGTTTGGTGGTAGTCACTATAATTTCCCTTTCATCCCCGGGTTCTTGAGCTTCACATGCTTAACAACAACAATTGTAAACTCTCAAAAAGCTGCATAACGAACGCTTCAAAATATTGTTTGGCCTTTTGCAGGAACGCATTCCACTTTCAACCTAAATAATGAGTATTTGTGAAGGTACAAAATATTTTTTACAACAGGTGTCGCATTTTATTTGCTGCCATGTCTTGTACTTGGGTTCTGAATTGACTTGTTGCGATTTCCACATGATGGGGCAGCAAATCTTCTGTGGATTCTCACGGTTTTACGTTTAGCAGTTGATTGGGGCAGGTGTCGACTAGAGACTGTGGAGATACAGTCGGGCTACGCACTTCTCCGTGCATATCCAGATTGTCTAGACTCCACCTCATCACTGCTCCGTCCTGACAAGATTGCCAGTGGAGTCAAATGCATGATTAGTGCATCGAATTCTCAGTATATTTTATGCATCGTGCCATTAAAATGACTATAGCTTACTCCTCCCTAAACAAGCTACAAAAATACTAAAGCCATTATAACGGCGGGAGTTCAAAGGTTAAACTTTGTTTCTCATTAATTTGTTACTAATATATGACTTCAAATCTATATGAATATATAGTGCATACATTTGGTTTAATATGATTCAGTCTTTGTCAATTTCTATGGTTCAATTAGGTGCTCTCTCTATATAATAGACTAGAATAGAAGTAACGGTAGGAGCAAGAGTAAAATAGATATTACTTCCTATTAATTTGCCACTAATATGTGGTTTCAAATCCATAATAAGTGCATAGTGCATTCATCTAGTCTAATATAATTCAATGTTCGATTCTCTATGGCCCAATTAGATTCTCTCTTTCTAAAATAGAATAGAATAGAATAGGAGTAGGAATAAAATAGATATTGCAAGACAAAAAAAAAAAAAAAAAAGGAGACTATAGTTTATTTCTCCATACTCATGGCATTTTTGTATTCAATAGTTCGGCAAGTTGATAAAATACATTTATTTGACGGCTATGTGAGCAAGTACAAGAGTTAATTAATTTTAAAGTGAATTTAATACTTGTCATGATATATTAAATGCTAGTTAGTAAAGTAGAGCCACAACTAGGACCTTCTTTTCAGCAGATATCTAGATGATTGCTAAAGAAGCATGGAAAAATTAATCAGTTAATGCTAGTGTTTGCCATAACAATTGAAACTCGTCAACGAGATTATGGCAAAATAATGATACGTGATATACAAAAAACCAATGGCCTTGGTTCATTGTGCCCGTATAGTGCTTGGATAGGAGTTTTGGAAGTAGAAACATTGTAGCTCCATGGCTAATTGCTCATATAGCCTAATTTGATTAAAAGTTGTCTCTAGCTATTTTCTTCCTTTCTTTCACCAAATCAAAGAGAAATTCTCAGGTGGAGCGAGTCCACAGCTTCACTTGTGGATCTTGTGATTTAAAAGAATACCACATAAGTATAATGATGTATGTAAACATAATAAAGTAACATAACTTATGTAACTTTATTTTAAATAGACCAGATCTATTTAAGAATTTTCACCAAATCTACTGCCTTCGACTCGAGTACCAACCATTATACTGAGAGCGTGCAAAATCTTATATTAGATATTCCTTTCACATCTAGCTTGTTGGATTATCTTCTCCCCACTTCCAATTTAATTTTTCATTCTAAATATGAAGGAGAAATAGTGTCTGAAGAGTACACAATAACTTTAACGCATATGTCCAAGTATTTGATTTGAAGTAAAAATTAATCTAGTAACATCATGCATTAGAATGATAACTTTGTTTCGGAGTAGGGGTCTTACAGTTTGGTCCCTTTTTCATTTTTCACAATTTCATAGTTCATATCGAGCTAACTAGTAGAGATAGCAAAACCAATGGCATAGATGAAAGCCAATAAGGAGCAAATGTCATGATGTAACGTTTTAGCATTTTCGTATAACTAAGTTATGCTAAAGTGTACATAACACATTACTTAAAATATATAACTACACTGAATGATAGTATAACTCTGCTGGTGACTATGTTGAATGATAGTGTAATTCTACTGAAACATAATATAACGATTTCAAAGTCCAACTTGTGCTAAATGACACTTGCAAGGCTTGCATCCGATTGTATCCGGCTACCCATCACTTTGACGTGCCCCAATTAGCATGCATGTCTTGAAGCAGCTGAATCATAAAACAGCAGTGAATAGCTACCAGAACCTTGTCTTTAGCTTCAAATAATGGAGAAATATTTTCTTAGTGGCCCGGATGAAGGATTTACCTGACAATGCATCGCACCTTTGTGGGATTCTTGGTCACACTTGGAGATTGCATGCTGATGCTAAAATAATACTACTGGCTGGATTATAGACTACTTCGCCCGGTAATAGGTAACCAAGATTTTGTTGCTGATTCTAGACATGTGCTGCTGGCAGATACTTCCTATATTCGCAGTAGGCATCATATTCATGGCCCGGGCTCTATGAAGCCGATTGTTTGATCCAATTTTCTTCATTGCTTATATAAATCAAGGGGGTGGTCTTGATCATTTATCGACCAAAGAAGGATATTATTGAACGTTCAATAAGTTGCGACTTCTTACATGTCACATATTAATTTCCATATAATAGAAAACAAGAAACAAGCTTTTTTAAGGGAAGAAACGAAATAAAAATGTGAAAGGTTGGAAAGAAAGCGATCGAGAATGTGGGGGACTTCTTTTCTGCTTATTCTTTTTCTTATTCGTAGGCTTCACAGCATTAGTCCCACCTAAACAGAGAATTCACTGTTAACAAGAAAGAAAGAAAGAAAGAAAAGGGAATATGGATGCCAATCATTTATGCTTATTCTTTTTCTTTTTTGTGAGTTGAGTAGGATTAAGTCCCATCTAAAGAGAAAATTCAGATGCAATTATTTGGAGCTGGAGCTTTTTGTGTCTAGTATTGCACATTCTATTGTTTCCAATAATTGATTTCCAGAAATAGTTGAAAACAAAAAAAGTTCATAGTTACTAGTTTGATAAAGATTACACTACCGTACCAGACAATATAGTACGTTTATTCGTCTTCAGAGTAATTTCAAGTGTGGACATAATCATATGTTTCCTAATTTGTGTCATACGTATTCCGCACTCTTTAACAGTTTCATATATTGTGTCTGCCCAAGCAGTAACATTGAAGCTAACTTCCACCAACAATTATTCAATTGACAAAGAGCGGAATTTTTTCCTGTTCTATTATTTTTGTGATTTGGGAGAATGGAGAAAGAAAATCAACAAAATCTTCTCGCGTCCTTGCTTTAATGCGAAGAATACCATATCAAATGATGTCAAAACGTAGCTTCCAATATTTCAATACAGCAAAGTGCAAAGCCAAAGGTCTCGAGACAAATCTTGGTTTCATTCGACATGAATCAACTAGGCCTTCAGAATTGGCAGACATGTTGCAGTTGAAATTAATTCCTTGGGTGCGCCAATTCCACCATGGGTCCATCTTTCTATGTCACTTATTGAGTTGTGGCACATCTCAGCCTAACTATTTTAGACAATTTAGGGGAAGAATTCTCTGTGCTTCACCAATCAATCCATATCCTGTAGAATATACAATACACAATGTTCCACTGTGGAGTAATTAAAATGCACCATCATGTTTGAATCATACAGAGTTTGAGTTGAATCTTTACCTACTTTCTTGTTCATGGTCTAGGCGCCAACCCTATCTCCAAGTCGCTAATGGCAGCTCTCTATACAGGCATGGTTTAATTGGATGCATGCATGCATCTATTTCTCGGCTTCAATGTCCTTTTCACGTACCAAGAAATTTGTGCGCACCATGCGCAAAGTCAAGGACAAAAATAATAATGCTATTAGTACATTTTGTTTAATTTCTTCATTTTTGCATTTTTATTTTATTGTAATGTATTCCTAGGCACATAAGACTATTTCCTTTATTTGCAAATGATTGTTCATCTCCACCTTTATTTGCAAATGAAAGTTAATCTCCAGCAATACACAATAATCTACCTACGATAGTGCTGGAGGGTTACTCACTTTAGAATGTCGTAAGTAGGTTTAATTCTGACATGTATAATTCAAACCTAAGTACAAAACAAGATAGTCTGAAGTTCAATCAAGTTATCTTATCATTATATAATTTTTGTTATCTTATCTTCCTCTATGTTTTCTATCACTTTATAATGTTTCAATTTTCTGGGCTTAGAGTCATCATTTTTTTCAACACGACCTCTACACTTGTGCCGCATTAACATATTCATCACGTTATGTCATGACAATTGAAAGTAACCGCATGCATAGGTGTAATCTAAATCGATAATAGTAATGTTCTGTTACTCGATCGACATAAAGAATATTTCTGAACTGCATAATTTATATTCCTTAATCATAATGCTTCCTTCAGCAGCTATGCCAAAGAGAGGATAGTCATCGAAGAATAATCAAAAGGAGAAAGTGTAGCAAGATATATTTGGCTCATGCTGATGGGATGATTTATTGTCGTTAATAAAGTACGGTGGATATGGACTCTTGATTGCCATTGATGATGATTGATCTGTCAAAGAGAAAAAGACGCTCATTTGAGGGTCGTATAGGTACAAGAAAATGTTAATAAATTCGTGGTTGAGATGAAGAAAGAGTTGTTATCAGGATCCCATCAACAGCATTTCTCCAATGAGATGGAAGATATAGTCACCACGTCCCCCATCTCCAGCTGGAGGGATCTCCGAAAGCGAATGAATTATTGGATATAGTGTGTTTTACTAGTAATATGGGGATCTGGAAATATATAACGATGGATGAAAATCGGCTACAAAGGGATAAATTGACCTTGACAGATCTTATGCTCTCCACTTTGTTCAAGGGCTTATTCTACAGTCAAAACGGGCACATACATGCATACATCCAATCTTCTGAACATTTTTTGTCCATTTTTGTGAATGAGGTTTCTCAAATATTTGCTGTTTCTGTAATTGATTGGGGGTTTCAGTTGGCGCGCGATATACTAGTACTCCTACTTTAAGTCTTTATTCTACTGCAGTTCGCCAGTCCCCGTGCAAGTAACAACAACTTGGGAGATGGCATCAATCTTCATGACCTTAATCAACAAATCCATGAACTGTTCTATTCCCCTTTGTCCTTTTATTCTTTTGGTTACACGAAAAAGGGAGAACCACCTTTGTGTATGGCTTCCTCATCTCTTTTTGACCTTTCCTGTAAATTTTTTAAGCGATTGCTTTAAGACTGGAAAAGGATATGGCAGCAGAAAAGTAATGGAAGACAGGCTGGAAATCGGCAAGGTTTTCTTGTCAAATTCTTCATACCAATCCAATTCACTTGGCTTAACATAGATCTAAAATGTCTTGCAAAATTACCGAATTGAGATCCTCGCAATGAAGATTTCAAATTAGATTACCATCAAAATATAGGCCAAAATTGGTTTGCAATATGTGTGTGTGGACTCCAGCACTCTTATTCAGGTCTAACATATTGTTCCAAAAAGCCAAAATAAGTTTGAGAGAGAGATTCTTATCAAACCAATCTTTTAGTGGGATCAAATTAGATCGAAATGATAAAACTTTATAAATGAATGTTATTGCTTCTATCAACGCCCTTTAAAAATCATCCAACAAAGAAAATCTAGACTCTGTTTTCAAAAGTCAGGGTTGCAGAGCATTCTGTATGGGACATCATACTTAGCTTTTGGGTACGACTTGCCTAATGGCGAGGTAGGCTGTTGCTTTTTTAATGTGTCCCCTTTATTTGAAGAACAAACGATGGGCTTTAGAAGTAAAAAAAGATTGACTTGAGGTAGCTTCCATGTATCACAAAAAGGCCTTGTCCAACATTTGGATTATTTACTCCTAAATGTTTCATCACGGTTTCATTTTACCTGCTGGCCCAATCCATCCACTAAGGAACAAAACAACACCAGAATATTTTCCTGCCCCTGTTGAACCTGGTAGTTGATCATTATCCAGCTCGCTCACTGAAGATGGACTTCAAAAGTTAAACTCGTGGTATGATAGACTAAACCTGCCCAGAACGCTGAAACCCAATTGGCTTGCTACTGCTGAATAAACAAACCAGTATTTAGACCCATACACAAATCCATGAGTACCCATTGCCGTGTTAAAAAGGAAAAATGAATTCAATTTCATTGTAACCTTAAACTCGATACCGAGTACAAGCTGATGGCTCAAAAGAATAAAAAGGGCCAATCTTTGTTCTCGTCTTTTCTTCGGCAAGACAACATATAGACTATACTTATAGCTGAAAATGGACTCGAAGTCCTCTAGATGAAGCAATGACAATTAACATCAGCCAGAAACAACTACACTCAAGCCTATAACAAATGGCATGGTTGAGTAATTACTGTATACCTTGATTCAATATGAGATAGTTGACTAGAGTTAAATGAACAAGGAAAAAAGTACAAGGTCCCAATCAACACCTTCCCCATCTTTCAGACTTCATCCACCAGAACAATGAAAGGCACAGGTTGTAGTATACTTAAAATGCAGAAAGGACTACCTGTGTGCCCCATAGTTTAAAATAATGGATAATTTCATGCTCTCTGTTCATAAGAATTCTCAAGAACTTGAATCCCAGGTCCATATATCAAACGGCAACGATCATTAAAGGAACCAACTAGGCGAGACACTACCTCCTTAAAGAACATGTTTGCCACCTGTCAAATACAAAGCAAGAAAGACAGTTCTTCAAACTTGTACCTTAAAATAAATAATTTTCTTCAGCTACATCAGTACAACAGCACTACAACCTATCCTAATAAAATGCCATTCTCCAGTTGATTTTCATTCCTCTTGCAAGTTCCGAAAAAAAAAAAAAAAAACCCAAAAACTGCATTATCTATCCTTTTCTGAAAGAGAATTTCTTAGTGTAGGAGTTGAGGTTACTGATTATTTTGGGATAATACTGGATTACGGCATATCAAAATATCGACAATGGAACCCACAAAGCACATATGGCATCATAAGATCAATGTTGCTGGTGGGCCATACAGAGATTGTGCAATCTCTATAATCAGCAACAATATTTTATGATACGCGTAAGTGCAATTAAGGACCAAGAAAAGCAAGTCTTGAGTGATGTAATGAAGTTGTCATACATAAATTAGGTGCTGCCTCATAGAGGTGAAATTGTTAAAGCAAAATATATGCCTTAAAAAGAGTCAAGTATGTTTGTGTCCGTGGAATTTCTTTTCCTGAAACTCACAAAACAAGGAATATTGAGAACAGCCATCAAAATCAACCAGATGGTAACCCAAATGCACTTACACGACTAAAACCTATTACAAGATAAACATATTCTTCAGGGGGTCAAATGCAATTTCCATCTGTTAGCTTTCAAACATGAATGTTGACCAGGAAACATACCTGTCGATAAAATGGAGATTGAAACTTAAAATCAACCAAGAAATAAAGGTTGCAAGTTCCTGGAACTGGTCCCGGATTGAATTCCCATATGTTTATCAAATGATCAAAAAGAGCACTTTGAGATGCAGTAGTCTGCAAGTGAAATGTATTTAAATGTTAGAAACTCATAAACTGAAAATATACTAAGAAATGCATTTAATTTACCAAATTATCATCAACACCTAATGTCAAAAAAGAAAAGAACTTGCACATGCAGGGGGGGAAAAAAGCCCACTATGGCAGCAACACTATAAACCCAAAGCAGATAATGTAGTTGGTTGTGTTTTCTTTGACAACTCATTATCAGCATGACATCATTCTTTCCCCTATTCAGGATAATGTGATTTTCAAATGAAAATGTACCTAAGATGGCATATAACCTTGCCTTGATATCAGTTTAGGTATTTATAACATGTTACCATTTTACAGTGACTTACCACATAGCTGTGTTCACAAGTTAAAATTTCCAAGTCAAGGCTGCATTTAACTAAACTTTATCAGTTTCACAGTAAAAACTCGAATTTGAAGGCTTTAAAATTAACTTGCATCTGATTTGTACATATTTCATCGAGACAAAAGATACACAAACTATCTTAAAAGCCACAATGATGCAAGCCAACCTAGACATTTCATGTCAGTCGCTTATCGCTCCTAATAAGAATAGTTCCATAAAAGTGAACTTCAAAAAACTTCCAAAGTCTGAACATGGCAAGTTCTTGTATACCTTTCTGTTAACAAGAAAAGAGGTATATTGAAAAGTAACACAGACAGCAGAAACAGGCCATTTCCTCAGAAAAGGAAAAAGAAACCTTCTTACCTTTATATATCTCGGTTTAGTCAACTCAACATGGGACATGTAACTTTCAACAAGAAATTTAAAACCAATTTCTAGCTCAGCATCAAAAGATCCATCCGGATGACGTCGAACTATTTGAGATCGTTGACACCACGGAAGGAAATCTTCATACAAGTCAACGGCAGCAACTACAGCAAATAACTGCTCCGGAGAGTATCTACTTGTATTAAGAAAATAAAAGTGAGTCAACAAATCAAATATTCCTCAAACATACACACACACATGCAGTAAGTGTGCAAGATCATATTCAGACAGCTTCAGAACAAAAAAGAAATAAAACTTTCAAAACTTGTACATGATTTAAATAAATAAGAGGATACAGGAATTCAAAAGAAAACTTTAAGAGATACTCATGTAAGCCATACAAAGCCTATTCCAGAAGAACTTTAGCCATTTATACTCTTCCTTCCAGCATAGTAAGTCTACATCTACTCAAATTTATCAACCCAAATGAACTCATAAGAAAACGAAAAAAAAAAAAAAAAACACTCGTTAAGAGCAAAAACAAATTATGGGACACTGTATCGAGAACAAATGTTCAGCCACTATATAGAAAACTGAAAACCCGAGCCCAACACAGCATGAAAGAACAAAAACCTCAAAAGTTTATGGCAGCCAATGGTCCAAAATAACCATATAAACTAGTCAATGCAATCTTAGCATGTAAAAACGACACAGCATCGAAAACACAGAATAAAAGCTACATCAATGTAGATAAGCTGAAATGCCCCGTTATTCAGTGCGACCTGATATACAGTGTTCATATAATGCTAAGGAAGAAATAAAATGAATAGTCACAAAGTACAAGGGAGGAATGGCAAACTACAAACTCTCAAACCATCTTAAAATCCCATCAAACAATGCATCTCTAAATCTCAGCTTAACTTAAAAAAGTAAGATCAAACGAGAAAATAGTTCAAAAGTAAACTCACATTTCAGCCGAATTATACAAAAAAAAAAAAAAATGATAAAACTAAAATATGCACAAAAAATTCTTACCCTAAAACGCGGCGTTCTTCATAGACTTTGGATATCATACTCCCTTCTTCACCATCGCCACACCCCAAAAATCCCCTCTTTTGCATAAAACTAACATCATTACAACAATTATTATAACTACAAGAATTCCCCAATCCCAAGCACGCATTGCTAAAGCACTGATTTATACCGCCAATTCTCCGATTAATAGCCGAAGAGAATGAATTAAAGCCAGCAAAACTGTTCAATCCTCGAATCTGAACAAAATTCCCTAATAATTCCGAACTAGTTTTAGAATATCCACGTCTTATGAATTGCCTAGATACATTCCGACGCCTTGCCAGACACCGCGCTACCGCCTTCGACGACGTCGTTACGAACCACGGCATTGTTTTGATTTCACGTTTGTTCAGCAATTCAAACCCTAGATAAATTGGACGCCTCCATCGAGTTAGAACCTAATGGAAATAAATCTAGAAAAAAAAAAAGAATTAATTAGCAATAACTTTTTTATTGAAATTTATAAGAATTTCAGGGAAAAATAGGGAAGAAAATGATGAGTACCCTGAAATTTTAAAAAAAAAAATTAAATTATTTTTTTAAAATGTGAGAGCTGGAAGGGAGGAAACGCAAGAAAAGTGGAGAAAGCAATCGGAAGAATATGCGGTGGAATCGTGTCTGGCTGGGGGCCGCTGAGCCGGTAGGGAAATTGTGAATTATCGGACAGCTGTGGCTCTAGCCATGCTTGCTTTGGTCTCCTATGTAAGTTTGGCAAACCGTCCAGAAAGGGGAATTCAAAAATGTTGAATCGTCACACACGTTGAAATTGAAACTTTGAATGATTAAAGAATAATAACATCTGCTACGTGTCGAAAAAATTCATTAATGAAAAATTATACTTTGAAGATGCTTCACAATCTTTTCGATTACTCGTCCAAGAATTATGATATTTAGCTCTAAAATTGAATTATTTTCTTGAATTTGAGAAAAATTCTGAGGAAGGAAGTTTACACTGAACGAATTAGAGTTTTTCTTAAGTTAGTTTCTTAATACTATATCAAGTCTTTCAAATTTTTTATTTTTTAAAATTTATTCACCGATGCAAAGATTCAAATAATTAGTTATTCCAGATTGCTTTTAAAGAATCATTATTCTGTTTCTCTCTAGATATTATTAGCTAAATCAAACATCAAAGTTCTTGACGTATTACTAGGTTTATATTCTATAATACGAAATGACTCATTAGCCTTCAACATGTACGTGATTTATTTGTAGAATTATAAAAATACTGAATGGTAGGGTAAATGCACAGCTAACTCTAGATCAGCTTTCTTTTCTTTAATGCTCACAAATATTTATCTACCAAAGACAATTTAAATTTCTATTCACCATTTTGTATCTATAATTGTTGAAAGTCTAAAAACATTATTGCAAGTGTTGTTGAAAGTTGGATATGTTACATGCAGAAGTTGATACTAAGTACAAGTACCATTCATTCTCTCTTTATCAGAAACATTTCCAACTAAAACAGAGAAGATACCGAACACTGATGAGAAGTTCAACTAATATCTGTACAATATTTTCGTTTTTCGTTTTACCTAGGAACAAAAGAAAGGAAAAGGTAAAGCGGACAGAAGTTCAAAGCAACTGAATGAAATTAAACAATAAATTAATGAAGCTATCTCGGCCATCATATGTAGCACTATTACATATGAGTTATGCAAAGACAGTGGCGCAGCCAAATCTTGTTGGGTCTTGAGGGGCTTCCAACTAATATCAAAAGAACTTTTCTCGAGCTTGTTTTGATTTGCAGCAGTGTCAAATCATCCATTGCCCTTGTATCTCATCACATTCCTCTAGTCATCGATGTAAAACTGAAGCAAGTCTCATGCACGTTGTTTTGACAATTTTTCCTTCTCCCATTAGCATTGGATTTAAGGTTTACATTTATAGTCACATAATACTAATCGGATCAACTAAGATTAGTAATACTGTAAATCACAATCACAAAAATGTCCATTATAGTTGCTGATTGCCGGCTCTAATCCATGTTCCTGCTCTTTTTGGTAACCATGAACCTCGATGATATCATCTAAAAGAGATAGCATTGCAAAAGGAACAACCGGCACAACAAATTTTAAGACTGTCAGAGTTGTGAACATAAACTGATTTTCAATTTTCACATCGTAATAAATTAGTGGGGAATTATGGATTGTACTCTATCATTGGAGGAAGCACAGGCTGCTGTAATTTTTCTACATTTTTTGCCACGTTTTCTGCTCGCCTTCTCTTCTTCAGACACTTCATCAATAAAATTTTGATCTGTCACCTCTGAAGAGAATACAATCACAGACTAAGTTGGCAGATTTATTTGACACAAGCAAGTAACTTTGTTCTTTGGTTGTCACAAGGGGGAAAAAAATCCCACACCAATGGCACCTCATTATCAATGGATCATTCTTAAACCATACATCTCAAAATTGTAGCTCAGGGACCATATTTATGAAGAAATGACAGGACTTCTACTCCATCCTTCGCACAGTTCACAAAAAGACTCCTAAACAAGAACTGTTATAAGCTGCAACAACCCCAGAGAAAGGCAGATGCCAGGAAAAAGTGTCAATTCAACTTTCCACCTCTAAAAAATTGGTTAATGATATAGTGTGTCCAAATTTCTACTTTTGACACATTAACCCCGTGTTACCCAATTATGCCAGTTTAGGAAAGAAAACAAAGTTAGCCTTCTGAAGATAAAGAAGGATGTAAACCCGATTCTTATGCTTTCTCAGATCAGAATACTCCTTGAACTTTTGCACCTCACAATATCTAGCACAACAAAATTACTTCTGATGCAAAGCTCAAACTTTTAGCTTCTTTAGAACAATACAAGTGGTACCACTGTAAAGGAGCAAGAGTTTTTGTAAAATGGACCAAACTAGAGATGATAATATACCTGCATTGCTGCCCATAGAATCTTTGCAGTTGAACTGAAATGCAGATGGATCCATAGTAGATACCGAAGCTTGCTCTCGAAGAGTAGGAGATATGCTGCTTTGGTGCCTGCATGAGGACCTGTAATGTTGAATCCAGGGATTCGCCATTATAGGGTCAGATTTCTCTGCTTTCTTTGGCTGTGACATTTCTCTCCTGAAATTGCTTAAACTGACTCTTGCCCAGGAGCCATCTTTGAAAACCTTGAACTGATTTTAAGACAAAAATGCAATATCAATGATCACATTCAGAAGAATAATATAGATATTCCAAACTACCAAAAAAACTAGCAATCATTTGTGAGATATTTGATGTCAAACCTGGCCAGAAGGAGTAGGAACACCATTGTTCATTTGCCACGAGTTTTTAAGTTCTGATGATTCTTGTGGGAAGAAACCACCGTATGAATCCAATGAACCATACAACTGATTAACAAATGATGTCTCCATAGACTTCAGATACAGACTGTGTTTTTCATCTGTCCACTGTGTGGATTTCGATTTTGTTTCCTGAGATTCCTGAAATAAAATGAATTCAATGAGAACAAAATGGTAATATTAGGTAACAGTAAAGGGACTTCAGCTTTATCCAATTCATGAACCATTTCTTAATTCTTTGCCCCGAATTCAGTACCATTTTTCAGCTTCCTTTGAAGTTTCTAACCTCAGACCAACAATCTAGAGACCAGCTATGTAGCAACTCCACCGCCTTAAAGAGGAACTCACAAAATAGGTTCTTTACCCACCATATTCATCAATTTTTCTTGAAATATTCTCATTGTTTAAACAACTTCTAGATAATGGATCACCAAAACATTTAATCCAGCACAAATTTTAAATGGAAAATGGAAAAGCAAACATGTACTAGTAAAATGAACATCTTTCAAGAAAGCACAAAAATATGTGCAAGTAATGAAATGGAAAAAGTTGACAAAATTGTACTAAAAACTCCAACTACTGTAAAAAAAGGGAATTGATTCTATATCCCTTATGGCCTACAACCCCGAAAGAAATCAGGAATTCCCCCACAAATGATACATAAAAATTCAAGTACACACAAAAAAAGGAGTTAATTTACCAGCAAAGTGGAAGTCATCTCTTCACAATTTCTGGGATCTTTTTCAAAGCTCGGCTCCGACAGTATAATCCCCGTTCGGCCCATTGATGATGCACTATTTAACCTTTGCATGTTGGTACTAGTTATCTTTCTTGAATTTTTATCCAAATCTAGACCAACAAAACAAATGCTAGTATTTTGTTCACTAGTAGCAGCATTAGAAATATAAAAAAGAGTAAAAAGAGTAGAAGAAGCCTCTATTAATGTAAACTGATGGTCTGGTTTGGTTTCATTGATGGAAAGAGGACTTTAACTCCCAAAAAGAGCAGCCCAGTTGTCGTATCTTTACACGTCTCGAACGTACAAATAGCCAGATCAGCACTAAAATACGGAAGGAGTAGCCAGGAAGGGAGGCAGGCGGGGATGGAAAAGAAGGACCAGGGCCAGATTCAGATATTTTTCTCGTATGTATTAAAGTATGACTAACAGGAACATTCCACCTCAAAAATATCAAGACATTGGAGCTCACAAATATCTATTTTGACCAGCTTCAGACGCCTAGTCCTCTGCAGCAGTTAAACATATAACTGTCGCAGGCAACTGTTACCTATGACAAGCGGAATTTAATACAGCACGAGTTAATTTTAAAACAACATTAATTAATAAGATTCTTGAGAACTTATCGTGGAAGAATTATATTTGACAAAATTAACATACTTAGCAGTGGTATTTGAGAATTCAAAACAACTTTTTAGAACTGGTTGGTGCAGAGCATAGAACTAAGTGGGGCTAAATTACGTGCAAATTACGGAAACATTAACCATCCTTTGATTATTAAAGATGAACTATGAATCTATGGAAATCACAATTTATGTATCATTGTCCTTGCACATAAAATTTGTACACAAATTGTAACGATAGATATCACCAACTGTGCGGTATAGGAATGGAGGAAAGCGAGGTACTAATAAACAATATACTATCAGCTACTGTGTCTTTCTCTCGAGGCAAGTCTGTGTGCTGAGTACCAGCTTACCACTGGTATGGGCATCGAGCACCATCAGTTGGTCTATGACCATCCAGTGGCATGCAACTGCACCTGACTGCCTTGGAACTGTTACTAGGGTATATTTGTTAGTTACAAAGTTGAAAAGTTAATTAAGTTGAATAATTATCGAATTGGTAGGGCTAGGACTGGGAACAAAATAATACCAAGAATCCCTTTTCTCCTTTTGAGAAGAAATCCTACCATGAATCTGGAGGAACATGTGTAATGCCTTGCCGCCATGGTGGGTGGACTGGCTGGTGTTATACATCAGCCATGACGTGAAGTTCTTTTAAGAAAGAAAAAGAAAATCTTCCTTCCTTCATGCAGACACTTGATAAAATTCAGTGAACATACCTCAGATCTTTCCATGTACAAAAGATGCTATGCAAGTAAATATCAACCATATTATCAACCTCCACGATCTTGTCTAGCTTTTTCTGGTTTGGGTGTCGAAAGCCATTAATCGATGGATGGTTACAATCTAGAATACAAACAGAAAAGGTTGGAAATTTTCCCAGCTTTTTATGATCAACATACAAGCATACTTCCATTATTAACAATTTACTTCAAATCAAATTTCCCCATGAAACATTTACTGTAATGAAATTGAACTTGACATACTTTTCAGCTGTACATTAACATCTATATATACACATCAGGGATGGGGAATTACAAAAAGGCACATCTCAAAATCACATCAGCTCTTTTGCTGAGTATTTATTTTCTTAGAACAGCAATTAGCCGTTTAGGTACAAGAATAACTCCTAAGACAAGATGCTTGTAGAAGGCATAAATAAGGCAAAAATTTTAACATTCTTGTTTTTGGTCATCTTCCGCTATTGTCTCTTGAAGGTCTATCTTCCCTGCAAAAGAGTAGAATAAAACAACAATTTTCAGTGACTTCACATCCTCGAGAGCTTCTTCTAGGCAACCATTATTTGGCAAAAATTCAACACGATTTTAAATATCAGAATCCCATTTTACAGCATTATGGTAAGCTCACTCTTAGCACAAGCAACCATTTCTTACACTTTCCTCCTATGGTAATAAAAGAGTTGCATCAAATCAGTAAACTGAGAAAAAATAGTGAAAGCAGGTAATCTTGTCCATTCCCTGAAAGGTTCATACACTCGTGATGAAAAGTGCGTATCAGAACATAAGAAAACCTAGTAGCCAGACAGACAAAAAACTGACTAATATATATGTATAAGAACATGAAAAATCTAGCTCCTATAGACTATATGAGATAGCAAGATGAGTAATCTAAGTAAAACAAAAAATGCCAATCCAGTGTCAGAGAAGGTAGATAGTAACCTAGACCTCAGCCATCAACATAGGAACAATCATCTAGTCTCTTTTCTAAGATGATATCTTTTTTCTAGTCTCTCTCAGATTATCACATGAAGGCACAGAACTAATGATCAAGGAAATCTTTTTTAAAGGAATAAATGAAGAAAAGGCACTTGTCATGAAAATGTAGAACTTAGAAGGTCATCATACCAAACAATGAGACTAAGGATGGAGGCTTTGAAGATGCACTTGACCTGGCATCTACACCTACAAAACAGAACTTTGCGGGATGAGAAGATTATAAAGAGATACGGCTGTATAGGATTATTTGTAAGAGAACATGCATATCAAAATATTACTTCACTTAATTCTTAAGTATGTGACAATAATAAACAAGTATGCGACAACAATAAACAATTATCATGCTACATCCGTGAACTGATTGCTTAATAACACAATTCTTGCAATGGAACCAGGAGATACGGCAACCATGCATCAGAAACAATCAATTTGTTGGTCTAGAACTCAGAAAAGCAACGCACCTGAAGTTCCAAGAGATTTTAGGGCATCGGATTTCTTGAAAGTAAATCCAATGAAATTGGTATCTTTTGAAGTCAACATCTGCAAGATTAACCAAGGTATGAATCCAAAATAAATCATCATTACACGTATCCCACAAATTGTCTATTCTTTTTTCCAGTTCATGATCCCAACCACCCTCAAGATGAAGGCTTATTCCCTTTTCATTTGGAGAAAGGAGACATTTAATCAATGTAATACATACTTTCATAACATAATCAGACCACAAAACTTAAAATAAAAGGCACGACCTTCCGCCAGGGTCCTACTATTGGTGCCATGGATGGTGCATCTCCCAGCTGTTGAGGAACAAAAAACACCACAATATTAATAGACATAATATTGCTTGAGACAAAGGCACCATAAAAATGCTCCGTATGATTCAGGCGTCGATATCAACTCACAGATGATAAGTGCTACTCTAATAACATCCACGGTTATCCGGGAAGAAAGTACTGGACTGTTGTATGGAAATGGAAAAGCTTAATTTTAGACTTGGTAGGAATGAATCAGCTTCTCATATCAGAGTTCCCATGAAGGAAAGAAAGAAACAGCAAAGTTGGCTGGGTAGGAGGGCACAAGAGTAAAAAGCTGCAAAATTGTTTTTACTTCTTTCTTTTTCTGTAGATGAACAGGAAAGCAGGGTTGCAATTTACAAGGAAAGATATATAGTTTTAAGCTCAATGAAAGCAGTAAAAAAAAAACAGGTCCATAAATCACCCAATCTTTGGGGTAGTTAAAGATAATTGTCAAAAATCATTCGAAACTTTTAGTAAATCCATTAACTTTCACCAAATTTTCTCTCTCCAGAACAAATGATATACTCACCTCAGCAAACTTCTCAAAATTCTGTGTGTCTAATTCTCCATTTACTCTAGGTTTGTATGCAGCTTCCATCTCATAAAGCTGGTCCCATTGGATGCCCTTAAACCATGGATGTGCCTGGAAGTAGATGGATAATTATATATAAAGGTTTTAGATAAGAAATGTATTAAATCTAATCAAGAAATAAACTTTCTTCAGTGAAAGTTAACATATCTTAATAGTCATGAGCAAGTTATCATTATCGTAAACTCAATAATCTGGAACTGAACACCTATTTAAGAAAGTAAGAAACACAGTCCTCCTAGCAGCTCATGTATGGATATTTCTGACAAATATATACCTTTATTTCTTCCACTCCTCGGGTCCCTAATCTTGTTTCTACATCACATAATAAATGACAGATTAGATCCTTTGCCTCATCTGATATTTTTGGCTCTTCAGGGAACTTCAAGCAAGTCCTCCAATTTATTATCTGATTAAGAAAACAAAGAACATAAGTCAGCAATGCTACATAACTAAGATATGGCCCCAAGGATCAAATTGTATCCTTCCAAATATTGAAAATAACCCCCCCCCCCCCCCCCCCCCCAACAAAAAAATGACGAATTTAGTGAAATTAAACAAGGCCAAAGCAATATTCAGAAAATCAAAGAAGACTAGTTCTCCATGTCATTTTTCAACTGAAGAACCTAAAAATTACATTTCATTATTCTCAAACATCCCCCCGGAACACCCCCAAGAACAGAAAAAAAAAAAAAAAAGAGCAATTGAGAACCTTGCGGCATGCAATTCTTGGATCGTCAGAACAGAAGGGAGGGTAGCCCACAAGCATCTCGTACATAATTGCCCCCAATGACCACCAGTCACACTCGACTCCATATCCCTTTTTCAACAAAACCTCAGGTGCCATATAATCCAGTGTTCCAACGGTAGAATAGGCCTGCAAATTATGTTGCATTGCTATTGTTTAAGTTGGATCAATGGAGGATTGGTGGATAAATAAAACAAAGTGTCAAACTTAAGTCATTAAACTAGGCCCCGCAAACATGCAACTAAGACACAAAATGGGCAATGTGAAAGAATACCAAGGCACGGCGATTACGCTTCCACTGTTGTAGCTGTTCCTTTGGCATTGACCAAGGAGCTCTATTACTTTCTGAATCGCATTCATACGCACTTGGAGACTCCTGAACTGACAAGTCCTCATCTTCCAAAAGGATTGATGAATATTTGTTATGTAAAGGCTTGCACAAGCCAAAGTCGGAAAGTTTCAAATGACCATTTTTATCCAATATCAGGTTATCTGGTTTTATGTCCCTAAACAAAAAGTATTTAAAGTAAGTTTCAAATTATATTCATGTGTAATATGAACAGAAATCTAAATCAGATCAAATCTAAGTTCATGGTCAAGTATGTTTCAACTATGTTAAGATATTCACCATAATTTTGTAATAGAAAAATTTAAATATATGCATGAAGATATTTTCAACTCATAGCTACCAGACATGATAATTCAAGTCATGCTAAATTAAATAGATCTCATGCCATGTGCACAAATATTTCAGGTTTGGCACTTGAACATTGAGGAAAGCAGGATTTGGCACTACCTGCACAACTTATTTGTTTTCAAATTGATATGAGCAATAGTCATGTGTATCCAAGAATGCGCCTGCACGCGGGCCCACTAGGGGGGTGGTGTGTGGTGTGTGGAGAAGGAGGCTACATTCTCCAATAGACAAGGAAAAGATAAATTTCAGAAGAGTAATTGGATGCATTGGTACCTATGTACATAATTGTGTTGATGAATCGAATGTATCGCAAGAATGCTTTCAGCAACGTAGAATCTAGCAACATCTTCAGAAAGAATATCCTCTCTCATCAGTAAAGTCATGATGTCACCACCGGGTAAATACTCCATGATAAGGTACAAAAAATCTGAATCTTGGAAAGAATAAAAAAGTTTTACTATGCAGCGACTATCAACCTCCACAAGCAAATTCCTCTCAGAGCGAACATGCTCAACCTGGAATGAAGTGAAGAAATTAGCCAGGACACAGGTACTTAAATTCCATGTAGCTTTCTGAATATCAAAATACGAGAAGCCAATACTTAAACTCCATGTAGCTTTCAGAATATGAAAGTACAAGAAGCCAATTATCTGTTTCCCCTCTCCCATGTTGATAGCTTTTGCATTCAGAATTTTCCAACTGGTTAATCACATACACAAACCATTCCCTGTTACCAAATTAATTCCGTGACTACTTTTCTCTTCTTATAACCTTGTTTCTTTCTTTAAGTTTGGACAATGTCTATTCTTAATTGAGAAACATATATATACTACTTAAAATCTTAATAACTTCCAATAGTAACCCAATAATGAGTGTCATGCACAACATCCAGAAGGAAGACACTGGAGAGAGTTAACAGTGTTTGAAATTAGCTAGTTCTCACCTGTCCGCGACTGAGCATATCTGACTTCCTTAATTTCTTCATGGCATATATTTCTCCTGTAGTTTTCGCTTGACATAATCTAACCTGTATACATCAACAAGAACATCTGAAATCTTAGTATAAAAAAATGCATAGCCAGGTGGTATAATGAATGTCAATTTCGGAAGGTTTAGGTCACAGCAGGCTAAACTGGAAACAGTAAAACTTTAGTAGTATGGTATCTTATGAGTGCCTTATACTTTTGTGTCCCTCAGGTACACAGAGGTAGACTAATGACAGAGCTATCTTGGGAAGACATAGATTTCCTTCAAAAGAGTAATAAAGAACCGTTCTTTCCCAAGTAGAAATTTACCAAAAGAAACCAACAAGTTACTTGAGACTTTTCTACATAACATATCAACGGAAGCAAAGCTAAGTAATCTTGGCCAATCTAGTATCATTACTGGAAAGCAACTCCCGTTTTCCAGTGTGCCCCACTTGAAAAGGGGGGAAAAAGGAGCACAGAAATTCAGTGCTTAATAAACATGAAAAAAAGACCACAATGTTTTTTTCAAAGTCATTGTTGGAAAATGAACATCTTAAATTAGAAACAATAGATGCAGTAGCACACAGTATAAAGATCCCATTTTATGCGTGTTTATCTACCAAATTTTCCAACCACATTCTCCATGCATCCTATTGATTCCTCAAACTTGTTAAAAACCATTTCAAATCCGTGTCATAATATTTGCTTATGATATATATATCTATGACAAAACTAACGCAAATCAAATCAAGGAACTTTATTTATACCAAGGGGGAAAAAGAAAACCACTACCGACTACTAATGAATATTCAACGAAACTGAAATGCAAAATAGATCATTAATTAGAAAAATTGGAGCTACATATATAACTATTTTATACGCATTTTACCTCACCAAAAGCACCTCTACCAATGATAGTCAACTGCTCAAAGTCATCAATCCCAACCTTATGCCTCTGCAATCTCATATATTCCGTTTCTCTCCTCTCCAAATTCCGCAGCATCTCCTCCTGCTCCTCGCTCGACACGTTCGCCTCCTCCGCCCTCCTCTGCAACGCTCTCCTCCTATAAAATTAAAATAACAAAAACAATTAAACCTAAATAATCAAAACAAACAATCAAAGAAACAAGCATGTATTTAATATATATTAATACAGAAAACCTCTCTTTACGATCCTGGAGGCCTTGGAGGTAGTTCTTGTAATGATTTTCAATGAACTGTTTCGCGGCAGCAGCTTTCTGCCTAGTCACCGGCGAGGAAACGAAGACGTCGGGCTCTAAATTGAAAGCTCGATCGAGTTCCGGCCTCATTGCGGTGCCGGTGGCGAGATTTCCTAATTTTACAGTTCCGTCACCACCGCCACCGCCACCGTCCATCACGTATCCAATCAAAATAATATCACCAGTAGATCCAAATGATATTTATAAATACAAATAATCAATCAAATTATTGGAAGCTTCCAGGGCCTGCAGCAGCAGCAGAAGAAGGAAAAAATAAATTTAAAAAAAAATGACTGTACGGAATCTTTGACAGTTAAGAGAGAGTTGTGGGAGAAGTTCGAGGCAGAGTGTATTAATTTTAATTAATATAAGTGGTAAGAAGGAAGTAGCGAAGAAAAAACTAGGCGGGAGGGTCCCGAGGAGAGATCAAGTCGCTCACACACAAGTGGTGATGTGGCGTGTGAGGTGAGTTGTTATTGTTGTTAGGCTTAGGGTTCCTGTTTTGTTGTTTAATACAGCTCTGATTTTGCTGGCGGACTTTGTGTAGTTGTACACAGGAAATGGCAAAAGAGAGAGGAGAAGGAGCTGTTTAATAAGTGTTGGAAATTTTATTATTTTTTTTATAATTTGTTTTTTGTACCAGGGAAGTCAAAAAGACTGGAGGATGGGTCGGGTATGACTCTTGTGCCGTGGTTAATATTTCACCGTGGGTAAGTTCAGTCAAATTATATTATATGTTATCGAGGGTGATCGAGTCAACTGGTCCAATTTTCAATTTTGAAATTGTGTTCGAATTTTGATTTTATTTGGAATTCAAATTAACCTTTATTGAACGAAATCCAGTAGAATTTAAATAACTTGAAAATTTTAAGGTATAATTTCACATACCGACCTTAAAATTAGGGGTAAAATACCCTTTACCCCTTGTGATTTTTTAATAAACTGCAGTATCCCTTTATAGTTCAAAAAGTTATACATCACTCATTTATGATTCGAGTTATACTGTCGAAGTGACGGAAATTAGCTTCCGTGATGGAGCTTGGGTAAAATGTCCAAATTATCCCAATGATTATCTGTTTTATCTCTGTATTTGCATGTATTTTTTTTTTTTCAAAAAAATACACCTTACTCTATATTGTTTTCAAATAAACCACATAATCCCTAGTTATAAAAGCTATACGCCACACCATGATAATTTCTAGTACTTATACAGGGTAGTTTAGATATTTTACTCACAAACCGTTACGAAAAATAAATTTTGTCTGTTTGACACTTTAGCAATTATCACAAACCTTGGGGAGATAAGTGAAATTGTCCTATGTGTGTTTCAAACCTTATATCTTATCAAGTAGAATTTGAACTAAATTTTAAATTTTTACTAGCTAAATCTTGTAATGTTTAATTTGATTAATCAATGAGCTAAATTCGAATGAACTCTTATCAAGAGAGATTCGAGTGTCTATTAAGCTTGGTTCATTTCGAAACTCTTACTTAATATTAGTATTTAACTTACCATTTTGTGGATTAAATGCGATGGCAACGAGCAAGAATTAGCGAGGCGCAACTTGGCAAATTGACATTTTACTCTGTTTGATTTCAATTGCTTAGAGGGGAAGTTGTAAAGAAGCTGTCAGTATCGGTTGAATGGTTAATGATGAACAGACCTGGGTCGACACAGCATTGGCGTTGGCGGAAATATGCATTACACTTTGACAATAATAGGAAAAACACTCCAAAAAGAAAAGGTCAAAAGTAGTACCTATTATTATCTAAATTTTCTCTTATTCGCTCTGGAAATTTTGACTCTTCCAATATGATTTGACCATTGAATAAAAGATGATTTTATAAAATTAATTTTTTTCGCTTATGTCCATCTTGTTCACAAAATTATGATATTCTTTATAAATATTTGAAAAAGGGTCAAAGTGATAAGAAATAGAAAATAAAAACAAGGAAGGGCTATAATTGGTAAAGAAAACAGCTATAGGGGCAATGTTAGCTAGAGCCTTGAGAATTTAGTGAAAAGTACAAATACTTGGAAGCTGTCTTATTCAAAATCCCCATCCACTATCACAATAAATATTATTAATCCTACTATGACTACATATTTTAACGATTCCTTTCAACATAGTTGGTTTAGTAATGAAATGGGTTAATGAGTTTAATAAAATATTATTTTGGAGAAAATAATCTATCTAGATGGTTATTTTTTATGTGTTTTTTAGAAAATATTATTGTAGTAATTTTTAAGATTTTTCTCGATAAATATATTTTTGAGATAAAAATTTAATTAAAAACGTATATGAAGTTTTTAAAAAATATATTTCTAAAAAATAAAACCAAACAAATGGAGATAATCACTTTTATTCTAGTGACAAGATATAATTATTTTTCAAACATTAATAGTAGGTGTCATTATTATTGACACCGGTTCCCTTTCGGATTTTCCTACACCACACACCCCCTTTGAGTTGGTTGTTGGTGATGAAATAAATAAGATATGAGGAATTAATAACTATGTGTTGTTAATAATATTAGTCAAGGCATCAATCACTACAACTTGATCACCTAAAAATTATACATCTTTATCTTTGGCTGTACTTTTTTTTTTTTTTTTTTGGTGAAAGATTATTTTTCTCTAGAGAAGTTATTTTCAATTACTCATTACCATTTGACCATGGCATAAAACTACTAGGATCGATGCTATAATCAAGTGCAATCAATGACTAGAAAATCCAGTTTAAGCCCCCAAAAAAAAAAAAAAAAAAAAAAAAAAGCACTAAACAAGCACGTAGAAGTTGCCTACTATCATCGGGTTGCCGTGGTCTGGTTGGCGTCTGACTCCGAAAGATTTCTAGAAATTGCATCAATCAAAGTGGTTAGTTAATCAGAGCTTTTCTATTGCGCTCCAATGCGGTCTTGTCTCACCTGTTTCTCATGACGCCACAATAATGAGAAGAAGCTCGTGTGGGCAAAGCCGAACGTTGAGCCACGTGGTACGTGACTACTGGCCAAGACTGGTTGTTACCAACTTAGTACTACTGTTCCAGTGGCCCTGGCTGGTCATATTAAATGTTGTTCATATTCTTTATTTTGCGTTAGTTTTAGTGGACAAGCATTTTTCTTGGCTCCTAGTTGATATCGAAGTCTTAAAGATACATTGGATGGTGTTATAATAAATCTATGGGCTAAAATCCACTAAACCACATATAAAATGTTTAATACTAATAATCTATTTATTCGTGTTACTGCTGAAGATTATATATATGTGTGTGCGTGTGAATCTACGCAGGAGAATGAGAAACAAATTCCCTAAATTTTTAGTCTATACGAGTATAAGACACAACATATGAATTTCGATAGTTCGGTCTGGTCCAGGTGCCTGGTCAGTCCAATTCATTGATGATGTTGAGATTCAATTTTTATAATTTATATCTAAAATTGCCACTAAATTTTTAGTTTTTAGACTTTGGACTATGACCAGACCAAGTTCAATGTTCTATGATGTAATTACTTTGAAAAAAGAAAAGGAAAAAAAGTTCTATGATGTAATCTACTCGATCAGGTTCTTCTTCTCCAGCCCCCCTTTTCTTCCCCTTCCTTCTTTTCCTTTCCCTTTTCTTCCTTTTCTCTCTCATTTTGATTTCTCGCAGAGATGTGTTGATGCACTGGACTATAGTTGTTTTATACACAATATCTTTATTTGGACATTGCAACTACCATTTGATAATCTGTCTCCAACAATTTTCCATCTGACAATGACCCGAAATAGAATCGCCTAGAGAAAACTCAATTATTGTGCAACAAATAACACCATTCAAGTAATTTCAGGCACAAAAAAAAAAAAAGTATTATGTACTATTTGTAATTAACAATGGACATATACAAAAACAAAATTTTCTTTTGTGCTTTGTTTGAGATCAGGTTAAAATTATGTTGTCTAAAACAATTTATATCTAGTCATACATACAAGTACTGCATGACACAGTACCTTAATGGGGGACAACAGAAGTGTTAACATTGGTTGCAAGCTCTCTGGCACCCAAAGTTGGATCTACCTCGTTCCTAGACATATTCATTTCATTATTATGTCTCTGAATGATGGGAACCCTACAAAGTCTTGCTCTAAATTTTGTGAAGCACCTAGTAAGGGGCAATAATGCCCATGTAAGAGCTCTTTGGTATATTATTGATGCTTGTATCAAGCAGTGCCTTTCTAGCAGACGAGCAATCGCATTCAGAAAAGCAACAAGAAGAAGGCCACCTGAAACTAGGAAAAGAAAAAAGAAAGGTTCGATGCCTATTCCACCAGGGCCTTGATCCTCTCCCCCTGTTGAAGAAGAGCAGTTTAGAGACGAAAGCATGCTTTTTTCCAATTGATCGATCATTCCACTCAATGTTATATCTAGAATAGCTTGTGAAAAATCATTAGCCAAAGGATCCCCCTTTTGAAAGACCTAATCAGACACAAAAACAAGAAAATTATAATGAGCTCAACTTAAATAGGTCAATATAGCAAAAAGAATACATAAGAGTAAAGGGCCCTTTAGGATATGGCAGTGTCAAAAAAGTTTGAACTAATAATGTCAAAGTTACTAAAAAATAAGGAGGCAAATATACCCTGCTTAGCTAAAAACTTTTCCATTATGATACCATATCATATCGAAAATTATAATTTTCCACTATTACATAGCAAAATGGCTTTTATACTTCCTTAAGACAATGAATTTGAGAGTATCAATGGCAATCTTACTTACAAATCCAAAACCACCAAGTTTGAATCTGGGGCCTGCAATGGTATAGCCTTTGCAGTACTTTGCAAGGAAGATTTGGGCATGTGGGGCAGCCAGGAAAGCTGCTTTGATATCTCCCCTGCGGAAAGCTTCGGGGTAATCATCAATGGAGCCAAATTTTTTGACATTTTCAGGCTTGAAATGTAAAACACTTATCAAGAAACGAACATTGTACGAGTTGGCATTGCAGCCAACAGGTGCATCTGTTCCAAGTAGATAATCGATGTCCACTACAGTTGGTAAAATCTTCGGAACAGTCATCATGGAAGTAACAGCTGCAGTAAAACATGTTGCCACAACCACTGTGACAAACAACCATGTTGCTAGCACCAGCCTTGACAAATTGCTTCTGATAGGTTCTCCTGCAAATCGTGAAACAAATGTTGGTGAAACTTACGAAAAATTTAAACTGAAAAGCTTCGGATTTGAATTGTCAACGGATGGAACTTACGCTGAGCAAATGATAGAATGGTAACAGAAAACCATAGCATGGACCCGATGTTTTGAGGGAGTGGACCTCTGAACTCTGGATTGTTATTTGCATGTTCATTTAACCAAATGACCGCCCCTGTAAACACGCTCAATGCAGCCATAAGCAGCCACATTTTCGGTTCGAAAGCTTTTAAAACCATAAATCTTGTGTTTGTCACGTCTGGTTTTGCCGTGACTACCATGAAAAGTCCACTTTCCAAGTAGGGCTGTGAAAAGTCTGCAATCTCGTAACGGTCCGCCACTATCCCAAAGTCACCCACAGCCGCATCCAAACTCTGTATAGATGAAACTGATCACTATTAGTAAGTTTGGAATGGAAAGCGAAAATTGAAATAGCAAGAAAATTACATTGTCTATTAATCGTTTCGATTCCAATTTTTTTCTTCTTTATTATAGAAATAAAAAAAAAATTATTCACCAATATTCGATGCTACAAGATTAAGAGAGGCCTCACCATCATCCTTATTTGTACTTTATTTTTTTCTCAAATGCATTCACTTATTTTAATATTATTTTAAAATGCAAAACAGAGCATAAACCGTAGATAGATATTACTATGATATGATTTTAAACGCCAATTCACTTGTTAGCCAGTTGAACATGCTTTTTATTACTTCATTGTGAAATATCATCATATATACTATAGTACTATATTTCACTGTCCCATAACTCTTCTGAAATTCAATTTACAATGAAGATCAACTATGTTAAGGATAGTACCTTATCGTGAACCTCAGCAACTATTTGGTCATATGTTCCGTAATTTGGGACTAACACATACGGCAGGTGGTAAGGTAGCCGTTTGAGTGATGCTTCAAATATTTGGATTGAAAATCCGCTGATGGTTGTTTCATTTCGACTTTGGTCAAAAGAAACGTTGACAAAATAATGAAAAGCACCGTTTGCTGGGACTCCTATTCTCAACGGTTTTCCAATGCCTTCTAATGTCCATCCCTTTGGGACTGTCAGCTCACCACCTGGCCAATAAATTGAACTCAGTTCTCCTTTGAGCCATTGCCATGCTTCACTGTTTCATCGTGTCCAATTAGGTCCTTCGTAAAGCCTAATTCAGGTGACCACAATGCTACTATTCTATAGCTCTTCCCTATGACATTTACCAATTGGTACAGGGGTTTTTGCAATAATGCACCATTCTTGAAGCTTATTTTTCCACTGAGACCATCAAAGTTACTGGACAAAATGGAATTCCACCACCTCATTAGAATTTTGTATTGCCTTGGAAACGGCCCATTGTTAAATCATAAGCTCGAAGAGCATATATGCTGGGACTAGAATAATTTTCTTCTTCAGGATATTCTAATCTATACTTTCTTCTAAATCGTTGCTCGAATGCTTCTAATGAATCGCTAGTTTCAAGATAATTTGTCTTTAATCCAATTATTCCTTGCATGTGCTTGAGTATAAAGGATGATCTAACAGAATCAAGAAGGCTTGCAATATCATCTGAAACAATCCAAACATAACCCTCATCCAGCATGCCCAATTCATTAGCCTTTTCGAAAAGAATCAGAGCAAATTCTAAAGAGGACTGTAAGAGTGTAAATACTTTAATGCTCTTGTTCCCTCAGCTTGCTTAACTCTTGTTCAATGAATTCTTTAGGGTTTGGCATCTGAACCCACTCGAGGGAAAGCCATATGATATTCGACCACTGACTCCACATGCTCGGAGCGAGTCAGAGAGGTGCGTGACAAGCCCAAAATCCATAGAAAAGCTGTTGCTATGCTCGTAAATTGCTATCACCTTTCTCCATCCGAAATGACCAACTTATGGCTGCAATGCATCGCATCTGGAATACTAATGTCGGTACTCATACTGATGAATGATGGAGGTTGGGATGGTAATAGTGGGAGAAAGGTAGATATTGGGGCTATGGAAATAATCGGGACTGTCGTTGGGGACTTTGTCCAATTCCCATAGTAGAGTTGCTTCTTGCAACGTAAGTGGTCCAAGTATGACTTGCGCTTGCTTCTCTTTCACAAGCTTAGTTACTGTAATACAGCAAGGGACAATCATCAATTGCTATTAGACCAGCATATCAAGCAAATTGCACAATTTCTTATGATTAAAAGTAATACAAAAATACTACTATATCATTAGTGTTTGTCAAATTGTACAAAACTATCTTCTTTTTTTATGACCATTAACATACCCGTGAAACATTTCCACCGGTTATTGTTTTCTACACATAAACGTGAGTCATTGCCAGCTTTTCCCAACGTCAGTATCAATTTACAAAAGAATATTATATATGAAAATGCCGGTCATAGGTCAACCCTCCTTTCTTATTGTTGCTTGTACATCTTCTGGGGCATCCCTTAGAGGTTCGAAAGGGAAAAAGATATATGTTCCTCAGCGAGCAATAATTCTTGTTAATTGGAAGGATACAAGATGTTGGGTTGGATTTCTGGTGTGATAGTCTTTACTGGGAGGCCATTCTTAAGCTTTGTGGTACAAGGCTGCACGGCTGATATGGATTTCGAGCTCCTAGCTAATGGTGGAGATTTTAGTAGTGACCTAACTAAATCACTAATAAGCTAAAATCAACGAGACCATATTTCATGACAAATTGAACTCCACAATGTTTGAAGCAGTAAACTGTCAGCAGTATAATGATGCATGCAGTATGAAAATAAATTTGGTACGTGGATGTATCTTAGACCAATAAGAGGGAATAATCTTGGTTCGTGGATGAATTTTAGAATTTTAGAGGAGAATTCTCAGCTTGTTAGTGTAGAATGTGTATTGTCACCCATTTAATTCCAGTCCCCACAGGGGCGGAAGGAGGGAGGCCAGGATGGCAGCCGCCCCCTCCAACTTGTAAAAAAAAAATTTTGTAAGTAAAAATTACCCCCTCCCTCCCCCTCTCTTCCCCCCACCCCCCCTGCCCCCCTCCCCCCCCGCCCCCCCAAAAAAAAAAAAAACAACTATGCCCTCTTTCCCCAGCCATTTTCTTCATAAGTTATTTAGATTTGGACTTAATATTTCCTAACTATTTGTTAGCTTTCAATTAGAAGCAAACAAAATAATTTGAGCCTACAGTTTGAAAATTGCAAGTTGATTTTTCATTAGAAACATATATTTCATCTATAGATTAAATCATCGATGATTTTAATAAAATAAAAAATTGTTGTGCCCAATTCATGCATTTCGTACATTCAAATAAACTTATAAATAGTAAGGGTGTGCACGGGTCGGATATCCGACCCGCATGAGGTATTTTCTGACCCGACCCGCTATATGCGGGTCAGGTAAAGTTGTAACTCGTATCCGTATCCGCATATGGAGATATCCGGCGGGTTGGATATCCGCATTTTTCGGGTCGGATATCTGCATTTTTCGAGTCGTACCCGTATACTATTAAATTTGCTTCAAATCCTAGATAATCTAATAATAATTAGAGTGCCAATTATAACAAATATAAACTTAAATAACATATATTAAATCAAGTGTTACAAATTATGAATTTATCGCAAGTAATAAAGAAAATTTTAATTTTTTGAGACAGAGAAACACTGTACACACAAATATTATACATAAACACCAACTATGTTGTTGAGGCAAAGAATGAAAAAAACACACAAGACAACTATCATAACTAGAGTTTATAGTACTGCATCTTCAATTCTTCACATTTCAATGTTGATAATGCAGTACTCTTTACTGCCTAGGATTACAAAATAAGAATAAAAGATATTGATATTAATATTAATAAAAAATAACAAATACTACATAGTACTTCACATAATAATATCTAATAGCATATTACATAATAATAATAATATCACATAGTAATATTACACAATAATATCACATATTAATATTAGGAAACCTTATAAGAATAAAAGATATTGATATTAATATTAATAAAAAATAACAAATACTACATAGTAATTTCACATAATAATATCTAATAGCATATTACATAATAATAATAATATCACATAGTAATATTACATAATAATATCACATATTAATATTAGGAAACCTTATAAAATTACATCATTAACCCCATATGCGGGTCGGGTCGGATACCCGCCGGGTTTTAAAAATCATGATCCGTATCCGACTCGCTTAATAGAGTAACCCGCATGTGACCCGTATCCGCTAAAATCCGCCAGGTCGGATAGCCGCATTTTTCGGATCAGGTTCGGATCGGATCGGCCTGGTTTTCGGGCCATCGGGTCAACTTGCACATCCCCAATAAATAGGATAGCATTTTTACATATACTAATTATATAAGTAATTTCTTTCTATTTGAAATTACCTTTTGTCACTATGTTCAGGTGACTTTTTAAATATATTTTATGTGACTGACAATAACTCTGACTCGTCCTTCGCCACTGAGTCCCCACTGCTACTACGGACCGCCTGACATAGACCTACTCACTAGGTTGTTCAAAAAAAAGGTAGCTGAGCATACCAGCTAGAAATGGAAAAAGAACGATGGAAATTGCATGGCTAGATAAGTTTGGGAAGCACATTACCAGCAGAAGCTGCTCGACCTGAGTTCTCTTGTGAATCTTGAAGATGCAAAGCCAGCTTTGAACAACGTGACCGCCGATTGAAGTCATGGACAGCCATCTGTACGGCTACTTTTTGCTCCTTACCCACGCGAGAACTCAGATCAACGACAACCCCTATGCTTCCATTTACATTACTTTGGTTTATTGAGCAATACTGCAAGGTCCTTCCATCAGCACTCGCTTTTGATCTAGCCATTAATGGAAAGAAACCCAAGAATAGGAAAATGACGAGAGTACTCATTTTATTATGCATGCATAAGAAATAAGAATCTGTTCACCTCACGAGTCACTAATACTGATTCAAAAAGATTATGACATTTTCATGGATCTTTGTGGAAATTTCGAATTCTGGTAGAATTTCCGCTAGCTAAACTCACGATCATTTATTCCTTTACTAAATAAAAGTCAAATGCAAGTTGGAGAAGCAAGAAGAATTAACTGATGCTATTTAGAAATTGTCAATTTACCATTATCTTGCAAACCGCGTCAAGGGATTAAGCTTCACGTAAAAACATGTAAAGGGAATATTCTATGCGTCTTCTTTTTCTTCTTCCATTTTGTTGGATCGGAGTCTCGACACCTTCTAGTCTGAGATGGCTGTTATCAAAGTCAGCACACCCAAAATTCTACGTTTGGAAGTTTACAATAAATTCTGATCCCCACCAAGTTGTGTCATTTTTTTTTGTTTAGTAGGGTTTCTTGGAAAATTTTCTTTATGACTTGCAACTTTCCTTATTATTAGGTAGTTATTGACTTCAATTGAAAAAATATTTATATATCATAGGAATTTCTTTAGCTATTTAGACAAAAGGGGAAAAAAAGCTTCCTTGCAATTGCATAATCTATTCTGACTCACGTCCCTCTTAGCTTGCAGTAGTACTGAGCACCTCCTTTTATAAGTTCCTATATTTTTTATAGTAGAAGTTGGTGTAGTCAAAACTATGATAAATACATTGTCCATTCCTAAACTCAATACTTAAAAAACATCTAATTTGATTTTCATATTCTAAGTGGCCAAAAAGAAAACAACTAAAATCTTACAACTTTGCTTCACCTCAAGTATTTTGTGTTCAAAACATCCAGTAAACTTTGGCTCTTCGATGAAGGAGGGGACAGCCTTTAAAAACATAAAACTTTAAACAACTAGACAAGATGCGGGGGATGGGAGAGAACGTTCGTGTTATACATTGGCCACAAGCTCAGTGGCGCTCTTTGACTTGCTCCATTTCATATTTAGTCTTTAAAGGTTCGGTTCAAAAATTTTGTTAAGAAATTTAAGGATTATTCTGCAATTCTGCTTTTAAGTCAATGATTCTCCATAAATTCATAATTCAAGAAGAGTTTTTTTAGAGACGCATGATTGCATTAGGAAATGCAACAGCCAAGAAGCCTACCTTAAATTAAGAAATTAAGTTCAATTCCAATTTCACCCACGACCCCTGTTCAGTTTAGGAAGGAAATTAAGGATAATGCATATATATGATCTAATAAGAATTTTACCAGCAGAAGCTGCTTGAGCTCAGTTGACTTGTGAATCTTGAAAATGCAAAACCAGCTTTGAACATGCGACTGACCACCACCGGCACTGAGAAATCAGTCAGAGACAACTGGCAGCCATTTCCCCGGCGCTACTAGTACTCTTTGCTTGCTCTGATCAACGACCTCTGCTCCCAAACAATTACATCACGTCCCATTGAAGGATATTGAATGATTTTCTCATCAGCAGCTACTTTCGATTCAGCCCTTATTGGCAAGAGAAAGGGGCAAGAAATTAACTTCTTGTATCAGAGACGACTCAGTTTCGTTGATCAAATGATCAATTGACTTTTCAACATGCGCATACATCGGCATGAGAGTGATTTCGTTGATCAAATGATCAATTGACTTTTCAACATGCGCATACATAGGCATGAGAGTGATGTACGTAATTGGTCTATTTGAATTGTATGCATGATGGAACCATGGTTTAACGTGGGGGTTGCGGTCGTGGTTGCTGTGTGTATCGTTCCACATTAGATTCGAAGTATCGGTCACAGTTTCGGCGAAACGTATATTTTAAAATAATTTTTATTTTAAAAATTATCAATAATAATTCAAAATATAAAACATGCTAAAAAATAACAAAAAAAATTAGTAAAGAAATTTTTTTAAAATGTACTATTTTTACCAATATAAAAAATAATATATATCTTTAAGCAGTTAATGCAATGCTATCACAAATAAAATCAAAATAGCACATAACATAATTTTAAAGGTAACAATTGTATAAGTAAATAGAAGAGTAATTTAAAATCTGTGGGTTAGTTGTTAATTTTTAAATTTTTATTTCTTAATCTAGACTAATTTCCTATTTTTTTCTTAATTAAAACCCTAAATTTATTCTTTTTTATTTTTTCTTCTTTTTTCTCTAATTCCCCTACCCTCACTCTTTCTCTCAAACTCGTTCCCGTAGCCCCTCGGCCCTCTTTGTCTCTCCCTCTCCTCTCCACTCACAGAGTAACCACCATCCACCACCCTCCTGTGTCCCACCACCCATCACCTATGGCCTCCCTCTTCTCTCTGTCTCTTTCTTCCTCCGCCACCAATACAACCGCCTCCCTCTCTTTCCTCTCTCTAATCCGCCACTCTCCACTGGAAACCTCCTCTTTTATCTCTTTCTCTATCTCTCCCCACCACCACCCACCGCCTCTTACCCCCTCCTCTTTGAACCTCGACCATCATCCATGATTTTGGTTTGATGGTGATTTGGGGCTGTTATATGGCTGTGTTTGGCTAGTGGATGTGGATCTGTGATTTGGTGTGGTCAACGGCTATTATGCTGGTGGTTGTTGGTGGCGGTCAGTGGACTTTTGATTTGGTCTAGTTTGACTCGAACGACTCGGTCGTGACCCAACAGATTTTATTTGACTCAGAGACAACTCAGTCCCAATCAATCGATTTTGGGTGAGTTCTTGGCCAATCTCCCATCTCCGAGTAGTATCGGAGCGGTCTCGAATCGGAAGCCTCTGTTTCATTGATGACTCGGTTGAGTCTTTGAACCTTATGGATGGAGCCCATTGAGACGTTCTTAGGTAGGTGCACATACACAGGCACGAGAGTGATGTACATTGGTCTATTTGAATTGTATGCATGATGGAGCCCATTGTGCCATTCTTAGATGGACCAAGTCCACGGGCCCTAGATCCAACGGTGGATTAAGCGGCTAAGTAAGCTCGGTGAACTTGGTTCTTCTATCTGCCGTTAGGTCCACGGGTGAAGCTCATGAACCCGGTCCACCTGAGAAAAATTTGAACCCATTGTTGGCCCAATTGATTTGAATAGATTATAAATTAAATTGTTGTAATCAAGTCATGACACCTTCTCCACGATCTTAATGAAGAGAACGAAGAAAAATTCGTCGAAGTTCCCTATGATTTTCCTTTTTCTTTTTAAAGATAGGGAAGGTGTTTAGGTGAGGTATGTTACGTCCAATTGCAGAGCCAAAAATTGAATATTGGGGGAAGAGAACTTAGATACCTACTAGTAACTGAGTCAAATTTAACGTGTTTCCACATAACAAAAATTAAAATTATCTATAAAAATTAATTTTTGTAAAAATTCATATTAGATTTTAAGAGAATATGTGTGTGTATATAAATTATATGAAATAAAAAATGCTAATAAGTAGTTATCTTTAGTTAATATAATTTTCTACAGTCACTAAGTTGGTCAATTATATATTTTTTAAATTTAAAAAAAAAAAGAAGAGATGCTACAGATTAAGTGTGATTTCCCTCTCTACATAGTATATTAATAGGTTTTAAAAATATTTTAAATTCAATTTTTGGAGAATACCATGAATGAGTAAAATATAATAGGACTTATTATTATTTTTTAACTACAAAAGAAATTGAAAATACTTGGGGCACTTCTTATTCAAATTATCATTAAGTCCACAAATGTCTGCTAAAAATGGTCAAAATTAAAATCAACCCATTCACAGTAAAGGTTGAATAAAGTCAGACAATTTTAGGGTGAAAAAAAAAATTGCAAAGCCATTGTCAACGGATTAAACTTACTATATACAAATGACAAAATGATAACAGAAACCAAAGCATGGACCCGATGTTCTATGGGAGCGGACCTCTGAACTCTGGATTGTTATTTGCGTGTTCATTTAACCAAACGACACCCCCCCCCCCCCCCCCCCCCCCCCCCTGTAAACACGCTCAACGCAGCCATAAGCATCCACATTTTCGGTTAGAATGCTTTTAAAACCACAAATCTTGTGTTTGTCACGTCTGGTTTTGCCGTGACTGCCATGAAAAGTCCACTTTCCAAGTAAGGCAGTGAAAACTCTGCAATCTCAAAGTCACCCACAGCCGCATTCAAACTCTTTATAGATGAAACTGATCACTATTAGTAACTTTGTAATGGAAAGAGAAAATTGAAACAGCAAGAAAAATTCCATTGTCTATTAATCGTTTCGATTCCTATTTTTTCTTCCTTTATTATAGAAACAAATAAAATTATTCACCAATATTCGATGCTACAAGATTAAGAGAGGCCTCACTATTATCTTTATTTTTTACTTTTAACTTTTTCCCAAATGCATTCACTTATTATATATATATATATATATATTTTGAGAGCATACATTCACTTATTTTAGAATTCAAAACACAGCATGGACCGTAGATAGATATTTACTATGATATGATTTTAAATGCCAATTCGCTTGTCAGTCAGTTGAACATGCTTTTTATTACTTCATTTTGAAATATCATCATATACACTATAGTACTATATTTCACTGTCCCATAACTCTTCTGAAATTCAATTTACAATGAAGATCAACTATGTTAAGAATAGTACCTTGTTGTGAACTTCAGCCACTATTTGGTCATATGATCCGTAGTGTGGGACTTACACATGCGGCAGGTGGTCGGGTAGCCGTTTGAGTGGATGCTTCAAATCCTTGGATTGAAAATCCGCTGATGGTTGTTTCATTTCCTTTCGACTTTGGTTAAAAGAAACGTTGACAAAATAATGAAAAGCACCGTTTGCTAGGACTCCTAGTATTCTCAATTGGTTTTCCAATGCCTCCTAATGTCCATCCCTTTGGGACTGTCAGCTCACCACCTGGCCGAATCCAATTTTCTGTACTCATGTAATATGGATTCGGGTATGGACTATGGGCTTTATTCAACCTTTATTGTGAAATGGGTTGATTTTAATTTTGACCATTTTGGCAGAGACATTTGTGGGACTTAATGATATTTTGAATAATAAGTGCCCCAAAGACTTTGAATTTCTTTTGTTATTAAAAAATAATAATAAGTCCTATTATATTTTACTCATTCAAAGGTAAAATTTTCCCGAAATTTTTCTCTCTGTCAAAACAAGAGTATTTGTGTCGATTAACTATTTCATTTAACTAAATTTTCTCTCACTTAACAAATTAGGGGAACGAAATGTATATATTTAAAGGTTAGGAGGGCAAACTGTGACTTTTCTATACCTTTAGGGGGCAGAATGTTACTAATCGTATTCTTTATTTTACGTTAGTTTTATTGGACATGCATTTTTCTTGGCTTCTGGTTGATATTGAAGTCTTAAAGATACAGGGATGGTGTTGTAATAAATCTATGGGCTAAAATCCATTAAACCTCATATAAAATGTTTAATAATAATAATCTATATTTATTAGTGTTACCACTGAAGATTATATATATATATATATAAAGAATCTATGCACGAGAAAGAGAAATAAATTCCCTAAATTATTAGTCTATACGAGTATAAGACACAACATAAGAATTTGGATAGCTCGATCAGGTCCAGGTGCCTGGCCATTCAAATTCATTCAAGATGTTGAGATTCTATTTTTGTGATCTCATCTTGCCTCTAAATTTCTAGTTTGTAGACTTTGAACTGTGACCAGACCAAGTTCAATGTTCTATGATGTAATTATTTTGAAAAAAAGAAAAGAAAAGGAAAACACGTTCTATGTATGATGTAATCTACTTGATCAAGATCTTCTTCTCCAGCCCCCTTCCACCTCTTTCCCCCCTTCTTTTCCTTCCCCTTTTCTTCCCTTTCTCTCTTACTTTGATTTCTCGCAGATACTCAATGTGTTGATACACTGGACTACATTGTTTAAAACACAATACCTTTTTTGGACATTGCAACTACCATTTGATAATCTGTCTTTAACAATTTTCCATTTGACAATGACCTGAAATAGAATCGTCTAGAGAAAACTCAATTATTATGCAACAAGTAACACCATTCAAGTATTTTAAGGCACGAAAAAAAAAAGTATTATGTACCACATGTAATTAACAATGTACATGTACAAAAACAAATTTTTCTTTTGTGCTTTGTTTGAGATTAGGTTAAAAATTATGCTGTCTCAAACAATTCATATCTAGTCATACACACAAGTACTACAGAACATAGTATTTAATGGGGAACAACAGAAGGGTTAACATTGGCTGCAAGCTCTATGGCACCCAGAGTTGGATCCATCTTATTCCTAGACATATTCATTTCATTATTCTGTCTCTGAATGATGGGAACCCTAAAAAGTCTTGTTCCAGATTTTGTGAAGCACCTAGTAAGAAGCAATAATGCCCACGGAAGAGCTCTTCTGTATATTGGTGATGCTTGTATCGAGTCATAAATCGAGCAGTGCCTTTCCAACAGACGAGCAATCGCATTTACAAAAGCAACAAGAAGAAGGCTACCTGAAACTAGGAAAAGAACAAAGAAAGGTTCAATGCCTATTCCTCCAGGAACTTGATTATCTCCCCCATTTGGAGAAGAACAATTTAGAGACGAAAGCATGTGTTTTTCCAATCGATCAATCATTCCACTCAATGTTAATTCTAGAATAGCCTGTGAAAAATCATTAACCAACAGATCCCCTTTTTGAAAGACCTGAGCAGACGCAAAAACAAGAAAATAGTAATGAGCTCAACTTAGATAGGTCAATAGCAGAAACAATACATTAGAGTCAATAGCAGAAAGAATACTTTAGGATATGGCATTGTCAGAAAAGTTTGATCTAATAATCTCAAAGTCACTAAAAAATAAGGAGGCAAATATACCCTGCTTAATTATAACTTTCGATTACGATACCATATCATATCGAAAATAGCTTATATATTTCCTTAAGATAATGAATTTGACAGGATCAATGGTAATCTTACTTACAAATCCAAAACCGCCAAGTTTGAATCTGGGGCCGGCAATGGTATGGCCTTTGCAGTGCTTTGCAAGAAAGCCTTTGGCATGTGGGGCGGCCAGGAAAGCTGCTTTGATATCTCCCCTGCTGAAAGCTTCAGGATACTGGTAGGTGTCAACCAATCAAAAATTAATTTATTATTTACCTACTCTCTAAAGTGAATGTGTATAGCAGCGAGTAGGATCGTCTTCTCAGGGAAAACTGGTAGAATTTTTTCTTTCAAGAAAAATACAATAAAAATTAGGGGAGAGTTTCTATCAATTCGTAATTAAATATAAAGACAAATATGCAATAATTAAAATGAAATTAAAGTAATAAAACTAAATGAATAACAAGCTCTGGTTACAGAAACAATCTCAGCAACGGTTCATCCAATTGATCATCGACACATAAGATAACTCATGTATTTACGAATAAATCAGTTATAGCAGTCCAGCAACCGCTGTACCACCAATCTTTCCTTAATTACCCGGTAGTTAAGAGACGCTCTTAGACTACTTCGCTTGCTAAATAGATAACCCTAGAGACGCTCATAGGATTTAATCTAATTGCAGCCTTAAAACTAGAAAGACCCAATTCTAGTTAACAAACACACATGCGGGTTCATTTAAACTAGATTAGTTATTTCCATGACACAGATTAGACTACTTGTGAGGTAATGAAATTGTGTCATTCGCCACTGATATCAAAACATCCAAATACATATGGACCAGATGTTTCAATTAGCAATAAATCATTCAGACAATTGAATAACTGGCCATATTTATTCAATTAAATCAGAACAATTATAATCAATAGAAAAATAGAAAATAACTAAATACCCATGAACACATGAATTGCAATTTAAACAAATATCGAAAGATCTCACAATTGTTATGAAACCGTGCTTTGATTATTCCGCAACCAGAAAGAAGTTTAGCTACGATCCATGAAGAAAATGCAGCCAAAAGTATCCATGACAATTGTGCTTACAAGTCTTGAAAGAAAGAGAAAGAAAAACTAAAACCTCTAAACTAAAACTAAAGACTAGAGAATACTCGAGAATAGTCTTCAACTAAAACTAGAGATTCATATTGAATATTGCCTCCCTTCATTTATTCCCCTGCAGTCCAAGGAAGTTACGTCTTTCCTTCTGTCTTTCCCGTCTTTGTTTCCTTCTCAATCTCATGCCACATTTGGTGGAAAGGAAAGATTTTCCTTTCCTTCTTTAAATCCAATTCCATTTAATTACCAAATAAGCATAGAGAGGAATTTACTGCTGAAAGAATCTTCTAAAATTAGGAAACTAATTTTAGTTTCCAATTGCCAATCAAACTCCAATCAACGATACTCCAAATCTCACAAAATCTGCACTTCCAATCTGGATAGGGCGTGGGCGCGCTTTACCGCAGCAAATCTTCTGGAAAATTTCCTTAAAAGATCACTTTCCTCATTTGAATCCTATTTGCAACATAAAAACCAAATAATAATAAAATCTATCATTTAGCATAATATTTGGCTATAATTAAGACAAAATCTCAACAAATAATATGCATAATTACGATGCTATCAAATTCCCCCACACCAAGACAATGCTTGTCCTCAAGCATTTTAGAGCTCAGAAGTTTAATTAAGATGACAAGCATTAAATAGCCCCTCATACAAGCATAGGTATCTCATCCACTTAACAATTTCATCAAATTCAGAACATGCAAGACTCAACCCTCTCACCTTGATGTATATAAACGCTCATAGCTCAAGTATAAAGTGGGTATCATTGAACACTCAAAACAACACAGTGAAATGACATTACCATAGGCTTGCAAATCTATCACATCTCCACCACTTGAATAGAAATTGAATGCAAAAATCTAAGGGTCTTTGACAAGGTTGTAATGGGGCTTGGGTAAAGGTTGGATAAAAAGGAAATTTAGGTGTAAATAGGTATCAAGCGGAATGTCTAAGATCAATGCATGAACACAGTCACCATCTTACGTACATTCCTTGCATTTGGTGTATACCACAACTTGTTCAACTAAGGCAAGTGCAACCATATCTTGAGCTTTTGCCCAACTAACAACACATATGTACAATTCACTTCACAACATATTTTGTACTCTTCCTTTTTCTATTTTTTTTTTTTGAAGATATACAAAAGAGATGAAAACATGAGCACTTGCCTATGCTTGCTTTCTTCAATCAGCATTTTGCAAGGAGACTTGAATTTTTTTTTTTCATGCAATGAAATTTAGACACTCCCTTGACACATGGTTCAAAGAGACAGTTTAAACGAATAGGTTTTTGGTTGAAATATGTGGCTAATGAACAAAGAAAAAGTCATAACTCAAAAGGGTTCACTAATGGTAATAAAATAGAGGCAAGTTTTTACGAGAGTCAAAAGGGTTAAACCTAAATGCCCTTGTCATTTTAATGCATCAAATTTCATAAAATGTGGTCTCGACATGCATATCAAAGCAAGTTCTAGAATGACACCCATGTGTGTTAAACCCTCAATGAAAAAGAAAACAGAGCAAGTATATATGGAATGCTCTTTAAACGGTTCAAAATCTCACAAGGTGGGTTAAAAACTGTCAATTTATCAAGTCTTGCACATTCCTCATTCAACTCCTATTGTTCAAGCAAATAAGACACCCAAAACTAGCATAATTATACTACTCATACTTGTATCTTAATGGCAATAATCATCACAGCTTTAAGAATGAAAAATAACTAGCACAAAGTCCCAAAAATTTAAAATTTTCAACTAATAGTCCTCTCCCCCACACCTAAATCCTACATTGTCCTCAATGTAGATAGATAAAGGCAAAATTAAAAATGGCACTTCCCTGAGCACACAATTAAGTACGGAGCTGTGGAAGATAGTGGTGCTGGTGAAGTAGAAGGACCATGCTCTGTTGCAGTCCAAGCAGTCCATTCACATATCAAGATAATCACAATTGGAAATTAGTGGTGGTTGGTTTGGGTCCACTTGAGACTTTGCTAGTGATGATCTTGCAGTTGTGGATGATGGTGAGTGAGTAGTGTGATTGTAACAGAGGTGAGAGAGGCTGATCAAGAGAAAAAATGGTGAATCGGGCAAGAGAATATGTTGGATCTGAGGAATCTGGGAGAGAGATGAGAGTTTGTGCATTTGTATTTTTGCAAGGGAAGATAGGGAAGAGGTTGAGATGGTCAAAGTTGAAGAGTGAGAGAAGAGAAAAGAAAGAAGAAGGAAGGAAGAACGCAAGAAAGAAAATAAAGAACAGGCTAAAAGAAGGGAAGAAAGAGAGAAAATTAAAAAAATGAAAGAAAGAAAAGAAAGAAAGAAAAGGAAAGAAATGAATTCGTCGACTACTCCCCCCCCCCCTATTTTTTTTTTTTTTTTGGGTACCACCATTTTAGACGTGGGCATGGCCAAGTTATAAGAAGTCTTCTGATCGTTGAACTCAATAATGGCCTTTAAGCGTGACCACTAGGCATGAGCACATCTAGTACATAAGAAGTCTTCTAACCATCAGATGCTAAAACGATTCATTAGGCGTGACCGCTAGGTGTGGGCACGCCTAACTGACAAGAAGTCTTCTGATCTTCGTACTCGAAGCTGGTCCTTTAAACGTGACCACTAGGCATGGGCACGCTTAACATATAGGAAGTTTTCTATTCGCCATATGAAATTCTTCAACTTAAACCTGTCAATATGCACAAGCATGCCTAACCAAATACTTCCTACAAAAAGATAAAACAACTTAGCTGCACCCAAAACTTAAACAAAAATACAAAATTAAACAAAGTTATAAAATAATTAACATCTAAAAATTCTTTGGGTTGCCTCCCAAGCAGCGCCTTTCTTTAATGTCTTTGGCTAGACTTGGTTGTGCACTTGCAAAATCATTCATAAATGGGGTTAATCAAGTGAATTTCCTCCACTATAGAACGTTCAGCAACATCAAGAAAAGGTTTTAGGCGATGACCATTAACCTTAAAAATTTTGTTAGTTTCCAAACTTCGGATCTCAATAACACCATGGGAGAAAATATTCACTACTACATACGGTCCTATCCAACGAGATCTCAACTTACCATGCATGAGTTTTAACCTTGAATTGAACAAGAATACTCTTTGACCTATAGAAAACTGTTTACTAACGTAGCTTTCTATCATAAAGATACTTGGTGCGTTCTTTATACAGTCGAGCATTGTCATACGCATCCAAGCGAATTTCTTGCAACTCCTATAGTTGGAGTTTCCTTTCTTCTCCAGCTAAGGCCGGATTCAAATTGCATTGCTTAACTGTCCCAAAAAGTACGATGTTCAATTGCAACTAGTAAATGACACATCTTAGCAAATACCAACCTGTAGGGTGACATTCCAATAGGCATCTTATATGCTGTACGATATGTCCATAATGCATCATCCAACCGTGAACTCCAATCCTTGCGATTTGGATTGACTATCTTTTCCAGAATATTCTTGATCTCTCGATTGGAAACTTCAGCTTGCCCGTTGGTCTGAGGATGGTACGTTGTTGCAACTCGATGGTGTACTCCATATTTGTGCATTAAAGCTTCAATAGTGCAGTTGCAAAATGGGTACCTTGATCACTAATGATTGCCCTTGGAACACCAAACCTACTAAAAATGTTAGATTTGAGAAAACTTGCAACAACTTTAGAATCATTAGTTCGGGTAGCCTTTGCTTCTACCCACTTCGACACATAATCCACAGCCAGCAATATATAGAGAAAACCAAAAGAGCTAGGAAAAGGGCCCATGAAATCCATACCCCAAACATCAAAAATTTCACAGAACAAAATAAGAGTTTAGGGCAATTCATCCCTATGGGATAAACTTCTCACTTTCTGGCATTTCTCACAACTTTTACAAAATTGATATGCATCTTTAAATAACATGGGCCAATAAAATCCACTATCAAGAATTTTTCTAGCAGTTCTTTTTGGTCCAAAATGTCCTCCACAAGCATAATTATGACAATGAGTAAGAATGGAAGGAATCTCATTGTTGGGCACACATCTACGAATGATTTGATCTGAACCTATTTTCCACAAATATGGTTCATCCCACATGTAATACTTAGATTCACTTTTGATTTTGTCCCTCTTTGCCTTACTCATATCTCTTGAAAATTTATGAGTCACTAGGAAGTTAACAATATCTGCATACCAAGGTTCCTTACCCTTAAGATAAAATAAATGCTCATCAGGAAATACCTCAGATATGGGCAAAACTTCTTCTTCTCAGACCAATCTACTTAAGTGATCTGCCACAGAATTGTCAACTCCTCTCCGATCCTTGATCTCCCAGTCGAATTCTTGTAACAAGAGTATCCAACGAATGAGCCTTGGTTTAGACTCCTTCTTTGCCAAAAGATATTTTAAAGCTGCATGATCAGAAAAAACTGTTACTTTCGATCCCAGTAAATATGATCTGAATTTTTCAAAAGCAAAAACAATGGCCAAAAGCTCTTTTTCTGTGGTTGTGTAGTTGCATTGAGCTGGTGTCAATGTTTTTGACGCATAGTAAACAACATGGCTACACTTCCCACTTCTTTGTCCAAGAACTGCCCCCACGGCATATTGACTCGCGTCACACATGAGTTCGAACGGTAAGCTCCAATTGGGTGGCTGTATAATTGGTGCTGATAGTCAGCAAAGCCTTCAATGTATTAAAAGCCAATTTACAATCATCTCCAAAATGGAACGGTACTTCCTTCTGCAGTAGACATGATAAAGCTGTGCAACTTTGGAAAAATCTTTAATGAATCGCTTCACTACAACAAAAAAGATCATTAGTGACGACATTTTTTAGTGACAAAATAATATTGTCACTAAAGGTTAATTTCAGTGACAACACCAAATCTTGTCGCAATTGTTTGTGTCTTCAGTGACAACAACAAAATGTCGTCACTGATTGCATCCCGCCTTTTGGCGCCAACTTTTATTACTGACAAGAGATAAATGTTGTCACTAAATATTAAGTAATAGTGACAACATTCTTCATGTTGTCACTGAAAATACGGCAAAAAAATTAGTGACAACTATTATCATCACAAAAAATGTACCCCTTTATTGACAATCACATGCTTTGTCACTGATACATATTCAATGCATTACTGACAATATTAATCGTTACTAAAACAATATCTTATTCTGACAACTAAAATATGTTGTCACTAACTCCAATTTTTTTTGACAACATTCGAGAGTTGTCACTGAAAATAGTGTGTAATGGTATTAGTGACAACAAATGCCGTCACTAAAAACATTAACTTTTTTTTTTGTTTTTATCCACGGTATTAGTGACAACTTATATCGTCATAGATTCCTCTATATTCTTTGACAAGAAACATGTTCATCACTAAAAAATCATTTTCTCTGACAACATTCATACGTTGTCACTAAAATATATCAAAACATATTAGTGACAACTGATGTCGTCACTAAAGCTTTAACATTTGTAATTTTTTGAAGGTATTAGTGACAACTTATATCGTCACTGATTCCCTATTTTCTCTGACAAAATTCATATGTTGTCACTAAACTATATCTAATAATATTAGTGACAACACGTGTCGTCATAAAATCTCTATCACTTTTCAAAGTATATCTAAGACATTAGTGACAACAGTAGTCATCACTATATCCTCACATTTACTGACAACACAAAAATGTTGTCAATAAAGTTTGGACTTTTTTTAATAACTTTTATAATTCAAATGGATGGTATTAGTGACAACTTGTGTTGTCAATAAATATTGGACCTTTTATGACAACCTCATTAGGTTGTCACTGAAGATAGTATTTTTTATGACAACTATCTTAAGTTGTCATTAAAAATACTCTCAGCCATTAGTGACAAGCACGTTGTCACTGAATCTTCTACATTTTTTGACAACATCATAAACTTGTCACAAAAAATTAGGCTCTTTTGAAAACATGTTATTGGGAGGAATTAGTGACAACATTATCGTCACTAAACATTAACATTCTCTGACAAGAATATTTTGTCACTAAATAGCATTTAAAGTTAACCTATTCACGTTGGGGAAAATTAATTCAATGGGATTAGTGACAACATAAGTTGTCACTGAACATTCAACATTCTCTGACAAGAATATGTTGTCACTAAACTCAATTTAATGTCATGAAAAATTAAATCAACGGGATTAGTGACAACATAAGTCGTCACAGATTCTACGTACTAGTGACAACATTTCTCATCACTATATCTTGATCTTTTTCTGACAACTTGAATGGGTTGTCACTAAAGTTAGACTTTTTATTTTAACATTTAAATTTAAAGCATCAGTGACAACCTATGTTGTCACTGAATCTATACCTTTTCTGACAACTATATCATGTTGTCACTTAAAGGGTATCTTTTTTGACAACTTGTGAAAGTTGTCACTGAAATATATCCTATATGTTAGTGACAACATTTGTTGTCACTGAAAATTTATATATTTATATATATATGTATGTATATAAGTACATATAATACATATATAAGTATATATATACTTTTATACACACACACATACATATATATGTATACACACACATATGTGATTATATACATACTTATATACATACATACGTATGTATATACATGTGCGTGTATAGATATATACATACATGCATACATTTATATATATACACACAGACACATACATATTATGCACACATAGATATACATATATCCATATGCATATACACATATGCATACATACATACATTTATGTATACACCCACACACACAGAGATATACATATATACATATGCATATACACATATACACACACACATGTGTAAATGTGTATATGCATATGTACATATGTATATATGTGCGTGTATATATAAATGCATGTATGTATGTATGCCTACACACACACACATATAAACATTGTATACATTCATACGTGTGTATATATGCACATTGTCTACATACACGTGTGTGTGTGTGTATACATACCTATTTGCACAGTCTCCATCATTCCAATGCTATATCTCAGATTCTCCATCTCACGATGGACAGTTCCTCTTATATTTTCGTTTATATTTTTGAGAAAATCTTTGTCCGTCTATAATAATTCCATGTCTAGACTCGATCGGTCCCGATCTAGACCCGTTACTAATAACATATGTAGCGTTGTCAATAGTACGAATCTAGGCTTGAAACGATTGGAACCCATTTTCCCTTAATAAAATCGGGTTGAATCCGAAATATTCTATTTCGACTCGGACCCAAGCTAAACCTATTTATATGTATGTATGTATATGTTTTATACTTTCAATACCTAATATATTCAAATAATACGCGCACGCACAGGTGTATTTTACACTTTTAATAATCAATATGTAATGGATAATAATTTTTTACTGTCTAGATTCAGACACGATCGAACCTGAATCTGAGAAACCAAATATTGGACCCATCAGGTAACGGGTCGAAGTCCAAAACAATATCACTTAATCGGGTCCGGGTCGAAATTAAAATTTCAAACCAGCCTCGACCCATTATTGCTTAAAAAAAAATCTTTGAGAAAAAGTAAAATGAAAATCAAACAACGTTTCCCCCCCAACCTTTTTGCACCAAAAAATCAAAATTCCCTCTCCAATTCACTCGTCCCTACCAATTCCCCATTCTTCACCAATTTCGTCTCTCTCTACCAAATTCAGCTACCTTCTTCGTCCCTATTCCAGCTGGGAAAATAGTGCAAAATCAAAGTTCTGCACTCTTCGTCCCTATTCTAGCTGGGAAAATAGAGCAAAATCAGAATCTGCACTTTCATCCCTATTCTAGCTGCGAAAATAGAGCAAAATCATACATCTATTCATCTGCACTGTTCGTCCCTTTTCCAGCTGGGAAAATATAGCAAAATCAGAGACTTGTTCAGCTGCACCCTTCGTCCCTATTCCAGTTGCGCCACATTCATCCCACATTCAGAAAGTGATTATATTTTACTGGGAAAATCGAGCAAAATCAGAGATGAGCAAGGGAACAATTGAACGCAAGTGGAAGTTGAAGAAGAGGTGGAAATCTCTATTTCTGTAGAAATTCCAGCTGAGAAGGAGAAGCACGAACCCCTCCTCGTACGATTTTCAACCTTTTTTTTTTCTTCTTCTTGTTATGTAAAGTATGGCTTGCAATCAAATCCCTAATTTTAGTTGGACCCTAGCTTAGGCTAATGCTGATTTTCCCCTAAATTTCGTTTGGTAATTTTGTGATGCATAAAGCTTTGTGCTTTTGTGGTAGGTAAATCTGCTAGGCAGGGGCGAAACCCATTCAAATTGAAAAAGGGAGAATAGGTCGGGGAAAGAGGGAGAGAGCAAATTGGGGTTAGGTCTGAAAGATTGATTACAAGTTAGCAAGGGTGAACCATTGAAATTGAAGAACTGAAGTAAGAAGAAAGATTTTGATTAATCAAAACTGATAGCATGGCATAGCTGGTGGCACCTGCTCTCCATAACTCTTGAAAGCTTTATGCAATTTGCAAATTTGAAGATACAACTAGCTGCACCCTATCAACAACCACCGATCCACCATTGCCCCTTCTGAGTAAGTATTTCGCCTGTTGGAAAATGCAGACCACCATATATTAGTAGTATTTTTCATTTTCATGTGCTGTGAATGTGGACTTTGTGTTTACTAAAGACATGGATATGGGGTGGGGTGGGTGGAAGGAATGTGTACTAACTACTTAGACAGAAAGAGAGAGAAGAAAGGTGTTTTGTTGTTGTTGTTGTTGTTGTTGTTGTTTGTGTTGCTATTTGTTTCATGGTTAACAGTTTGGCAAAGAGCGATGTTAATTTGGTGTATAGAATAGTAGTCCTATTGCACACTGGCAAGGTTTCATAGATTATAATGTGTGTTAATTTGATAAACAGTAGACAGTACACATTTGAGTGATTATGGTGTGGAAAATGTTACCAATAATGTGCAGTAGATGAGTGTAGTCTAGTAGACTGAAGGTTCAAGAAGAAGAACGCTAAGAGAATAAGACCAAATGTATCAGCAGATGTAATTGTTCTTACTATAAAGGCATGTATGTGGGGTTTTGGGGACTAGGGCAGTGAAGGAATGGGAAGGGCTATTAAGGGGTTAGATTAGGACTGAAAGGGAGGGTGAGAAGGCAAGGGAAAGGTGGGGGAAGTTGATTGGATACATGCATAGTGGTCTTTGGTGAGGAGACTAACAAGTCAATAATAATTTTATACCAATAATAATTTTATAGCAGTATTTTTAGCAATTAACGTGTCACTGTTAACATGTAATTACCAATTAGATCAAACTTTTTTGAATTCTAATTTAATAGCAGTATTGGCTTGTTCCAAAAAATAAAGAAGTTTTTGTTTTTTATTGCCATTTGTTACAAAAAGGATTTATAGTCAATCTAAAAGAGAAAACAATCGGAAAAACAACCCATGCCCACAAATTATGTGGTCTAAAATTTGCCATAAATTTCTCTGCAATTCTTTAAATAAAGTAAATCTCTCTTGTCTCATTGTTAAATCTCTTATGTGTGTGCTATGCTTTAAATTTTCAGGTTTGGTTCCAGTTAATAGGATATTCGATAGGGATCGGGTTTGTCCTATGTATTGAGGCAGGTGCTGGCCAGTTGTAAAAGTAAGTCAAGATGTATAACATTGATAACCAATATAGTGGGTGAAGCATGTGCCAAGAAAACTAAGTATTCATACAGAGAAATCATATAGAAACGCAGATGGTTTGAAATTACTAGTATCATTACTATGTCTCTTTGTAGTAGTAGATTACTATGTCTTTGAATTACTATGTCTCTTTGTTGAATTTGGGTTGCTACCTGTAATGCCTAGTAGCAATTTCAGCTTCAAAAGCTATTTGTCTTACTGTTAAAGTTTTGAGAATGTCTTTAGTTATGTCTCCGATGAAATGCATAGAATCAGCCATCAATATGTGCAATTAAGTTGCAGTAGAAAATGCTTGGTTGTTAGTTTTTTTAATTTTTCAGTTTCCTAGTGTTTTGATTCATTTGGTTGTATTTAGAAGTTTTATATGTTACATGATAAAGGTCTTTTTACTACGACTTTTTAGTGTTTGCATGGGAAATTGGAAAATATTCTCTAGCAACATGCACTTTTCATTTCTAAGACTATTGGTACGTGATCTTTTATTGATTAAAAAATATCAATCATATCTGGAAAATGCCCACAAATAACAAGAAAAAGTGTAATTGTGTTAAGAAAATACAATTAGTTTGCTACAATATTGATGATACTTTCGAATGGAAACATTAATTCGTAGTTTAAAACATAGTTAATGGTCTCTTTCTTTTGCTAGTGTGGACCATTTTAGTTTAGCAATTATAGAATTTGCAACTTGAAGTCAAACTGCTACTTCATAATATTCTAGAAATGACCATGGGATTATAACCTTTGTAATGGCGGTGATTGCCTCTTTTTTTTTTTTATTTTAAAGTCACCTCATCTTTGATATTTTTTATTTTTCAAAGATAATCACATCCATATTTTCCTTAGATTTTAGCTTTCGTTGGTGAACGAATGATGTCAAATGTATTAGATGCCTAGTTCTCAAATCACATGTAAGAAAATTATGCAATTTTTGGGAACAAATTTGAGCTTATAGTTTCTTTATTTATAGATATATTAAATGATGCTTTGGGAATTGTGTAGGCAAAGCATATCTTCGGATCATATAGCCTGCAAGTGATGTGCTTTTGAAACAAGATATCAATGTCTTCACGTCACTTAACAGAGAATCTGCAATAGTACTTAGATTCTTGTTGTTTGTTTCTTGCATGATACAGTATATTATTTGCTACTATAATTGTACTAAGTTAGAGGTTGAACTGTTTTGCGTGTCTTGAGTTCGCATATAATTATAGATCCCATGTTCTTAATCCATATATATTTAAGAAACAAACTAAAGCTGATATGTCTTAATCCCCAACAAAACAAACACACTTGCTTTCACTTGTGTATGTATAGGGAGTCAAAACTAGTAGTACTAGTATAAATGCAGCCCTAGTACAATAAAACACTGGATTGATTAGACTCCTTTAATCTATCAATAGACAAAAGACACTAGTAGGATACAAATAATTACTTACTTACTCATCCTGCTCCATTAACATTGAACATTTGCTGATGTAATTATAAATTTCTGGACTTATATTATAACATGACATTTTTTTCTTTCTTTCTTTTTTTTTTGGGCATGCATTAATCAACTTTTCTGTAATTTTGGGAAATTTTTTGAGTTTCTATGGCATTTTCATTTTCGAAAATATTTGACTAATATTTCTTTAATCATTTTGTTGAAGGAATTTTAGAATCTCAGTTGTAAAATATAAGAATTTTAGAACATCATTTTGTTGAAGTAAATGACTTAGTTGTTTTACAAACTTGATGGGCTAATTTTGTCAAAGGTAAACTAGTTCTTCCCTCTTCTTCTTCTTCATCTTCTTCCTCTTATTCTTCTTCTTCCTCCTCCTCCTTTTGAACTTAAGAAGCTAAATTGCTCCCACCCAAAATGATAGGGGATCATAATTGTAATTGTACCTATTTTCTGTATTAGAATTTTGATTCAAAATTAAATTGTAAAAGACATCTACTTTCACGAGACGAATATGTGAACAACTTCCTAAAGAAATTCTAGATATATCAATGGCCCTATTTTGCAAGTCCAATAGGCTATTAAAATACTAGTATTTTGGAATTATAGCTTAGTTAAGAAGATATTAACAAACTTTGCAGCTTGTTAGTCTTGTTTTTTAATTTGTTATCGCATCTTTACCTTTCATTTTCATTTGATTTTTTGACTTTTTTGATGTTCTGTTCAAATTTAATTGGTTGTTTGTTGACCTGATTGGGTTCTAGGCTTATATGCATGACCATACCACATCGCGACTCATCAAGCTCAACTGCGACTATCTATTCCTTTCTACCTAGGCTCCACTGCCAACTCCAAACCTAGGAACCTTAGTTCCATCTCGTTCTTTCGATGTAATTTTGTTATTTTTTTTTTGGAAAAGCCACAATTTTGTTTCTGTTGTGTTTACGTGAAAAGAGAAGAGGGGAGAGGAATATCTTTTTTTTTAATTTTTTTGAAAGAAGTAAGCTTATATATGTTTATTATGCTATATTTGCTATTTGTTGATTTCGTTTTCATATCAAGTGCTTT
>CM045568.1:23011735-23048449 GCA_024721245.1 Mitragyna speciosa
TTGATAAAATTGATTTTTCTAGCGATCAATTGATACATATATTTCGGATGGGACAAATGTTAGTGTTGGTTGTCAAATGGTAACGAGAACGATAGAGAGTTAAGTGATTAGAGTTTTGAATATCACCAATATCAAAATTCCCTTCTTCATGTAATAGTGTAGTATAAGTAAAATTACACAACTATTTTGAGTAAGCAGTTTGCATAAAAATTTTGATAAGGTGAAAAAAAATTGGAAACGTTTAAATATAATTTCTATACATGCAAATATCGAATATGTCCTTACGACGTTAGTTGGGTCGATTGATCTTAACTCCAAAACATTGAAAATGTGTGCTTCCTTTCATACGTATGATTAAAATGTTTCAAAAATTAAGAGTTTCAATGCATTTGAAATCATGCACGCAAAATTTTGGTTCAAGAAAAAAAAAAAATTCAGTTGAAATTTATTGTGTATTGGGTAGTTGAAAAGATGGTAGCAAATGTTTTTGCCCTTCTCTCTCTCTTTTTTTAATTGTAAATGCAAAATTAAAAAAAAAAAGGTAAGTGATAAAAGAAAAAAAAATATGGAAAACACGTGATTGCAATTTTAAAGGGTTGCTTAAAATGAGAGGTGGAAAGATACATACAAAGACCTCGAAGTTGCAATTATCGTCATTTTGAATGCTTCAAATGCAGACGGAGGAGCCTTGCAAGTAGCAGTCGATGCGTAAATTTTCTTAGCTAATTAATGAGTCGATTTTGACCAAAAAAAAAAAAATATGAGTCGATTGATTACTAGTTAATTAATGGAATTCTATGATGAGTGTTGCCTATTGACAATTAAAGCGGCAAGCAAATTGCGCCGTGAAACCTAGCCCGTACTTCTTGGTAGTTTTTCTGTAACATCACTGACCGTATTATTAATTTCCAAAGTGTAATTATGCATTCTTGAAATTGATTTGGCCCAAAACACCAGTTTCTCTTTTGTTTCTTCCAATTTTTGTTTTTGTTTGTTTTTATCTTAAAAAGTTGTTGGATGTAAAAGGACTAAAAGAGCGGCAGGAATGAGAGTGTAATAGAGTGAGTATTGCGTGCACCACGCGCGGTCACGTGGTGCATTATAACTAATTATACATCGTCAATAATACAAGGTATGACCCACCATTACCACATAGTGATAAATTATTAATTTTAATATACCACGTGACAATGCACGTGGTGTATTGTATACTTTTCCGAGTGTAATATGCAATATTTTCGCCAAAAGAATTGACAATTGGAAAGCTAACACATGAAAGCTGGCTTAAAAGCGGCCATAAGCAGTAGATAAGGAGCGTGTAGATACTATGGAGTATAGACTGTAGAAGCTATGATTTGATATTTAGTTGACACAGCCCACTAATTTGTAGTCATAGAGATCCTAGGTTGTAAATTATATTCAAGTCAACGTATTGCAACTCAGTTGGCCAGGGGAGTACGTATGCTTCCTAGTTAAAGGCCGGCGTTTAAATTTAACTTTAGCGGGAGGAAGGATTATATGGATAATTACATTAGGCGTCATATTTCAAATTATGCATAACAAAAATTTTAAAAATTAATAATAAATTGTGTGAGATAAATATTTTATAATTAAAATTATAACGAGCAATGATTTAGTAAAAAAAAAAAATCTTTATGTATTGTTCCGTTCGATTATTCTTACCCGTGAATATGCAACGCAAACCACAGTTCCTTAGGGCAGTTAAGTAAATATAAAATCTTTTTTTTAGCATTAAGTAAATATAAAATGTTGTTACTGTTGATGTCATTGCGTGACTTTAACAATTTACTGATAATATCTATATGCAAGCATTACTAAATTAAATTATTCGTTCCCAGCTTATTCACCACGTCAAAGAGCTGAAGTAGTAATTTTAAAGTAGTGCAGTGACATATTCGCGCTAATATTTGCACCGTCACAGCTGCTGATTATAGGTTGCCGCAGACAGCCTGGTGCGGTTGGTTTGAGACACGGCCACAACGTTAATCAAAGGGAGCCCCCAAAATTAAATCCAAGAAGGACACATTCTCTACTCTAATTTTATCAAAAATCTTGTGTGTGTGTGTGTGTGTGTGTGGAGGAGGGGGGGGGGGCGCCGGGGGTAACATTTGTTTACTGCTTGTATTAATACAGCCCCTCCACAGCCACAGATAGTGCTGACTGGTGGTCTGGAACTCTAAGCTATACGTACAGAGTTGTGGCCACAAGGACAAAAGGAGACGAGGTACGATACAACTGCACTAGACTGCAGCCACTGGAAAAGGACGCGTAGGGACGGCTACTACCCACATTTCAGTGAAGCATAAGACTTTTAGTTGTTTTTCCAGCAGAACCGTACACACCAGAAAACTACTCATACTAGTACTTCATGGTAGTACCACCTTTTTTTTCTTTCTTCTTCTTCTTCTTCTTTTTTTTTTTTTTCCCAATCATGGTGGGCCCAGCATTTAGTTACTCTGTCGTCTACAGTTCACGGAATCCCATTTGCCACGTGTCCGGATAAAGCGACCGCCGTTCACTTCACCCGGAAACCCGAGTTTTCAGCCCCTAATTGGGAAACAGACTCGCACTGGCCGCTGTCGGCATTCGTCGGCCGAGCGAAAAATGAACAGTGACTATTTGTCAATTGAAGGAAAGCATACGTAGTAAAATGTTAAAAGAAGAAAACGCGGTAGGTAAATATTTTAGGGAAATTATGATGGATTCAATCACACAATTATATCGTGCAATTTATAGGGCGTTAATTTTAAAAAATGTGAAAATCAGAATTTAAAAATAAATTTCTAATTTTAGCATAAAAAATCTAAAAGCAGAAAAAATTGTTGCGAACATCAAAAAACTGATTTTTCAAAATTAAAAATTAAAATTAGTTTTAAAAAAAATTGTTATGAATAATATGCCTATGAATGTTTTGAGCACAAGTTTAAGCTATATAACTGCAAATATGAATGCACAAAGTGTTAATGTGATGCAAAATTGGTCAAATTTGTTTTTTTGCATTCGAAGAATTGTGCATACGCGAGCCACAAAATCTTTATCTCTTCTTAAATTGAAAATTACGATCACGAAGGAAACCACAACAATAATAATTACAGCCTCTTCTCCAAGTATTATGAGAATATTGACGAGCACCTAAAAAAAAAAATGTTTTACATTGCACACGTGAAGTTTCCTCAATCATGTGTACGTCCCGAGGGGAATCCGGCCGGCTGCATAATTTTGGTAGTTTTATGGAGTAACAACTTGTACGATGTTGTTTAATGGGGTTTGGTTTAAATTAATTACTATTTCTGCCTGTGGTTAAATCTCGATTTTCGAGTTATTTTGTGTTGGCATAAGCTTCACCCATCAAGGTGGCTGTTTGTGTTGGAGAAGTGTTTCGACGACAATGGCATGGTTGGTGATAATTTGTCACGTACGATGTGTATATTAATTTATGTACATTAATTTATAGAAACACATGAATACTTTAAACGAAAATTCAGCTTTACAAGATATCCACAAATCTCAATTTCTGAAATAATTAATGAGGGGGTATACTGTATACATTCCGTCTGCATCTGTGTATTGTTTTCTATCACTAGTGATTAGTAAATATTAAATTATAACATTGATTGTGTTGAGACTCTAAATTCATAATTAAAAAGTCGTTCAAATATCTACCAAAAATTAAAAAAAAAAAAAAAAGTCGTTCGAATATGTAATGCAACTACATCTTAATATCCAACTACTATGGCTGACCATGACGTCTTTATTCAGACCTACACAACTACATCCATAAGGAAATTACATTTCGTTTTGATACCTTAAAAATGGGAAGACGTGTTATATGCAAGTTGATAATTTTCTTGTCAGGTTAGTATAATTTGTTACTAGGATTAAATTACATCCCATTACTAGTGATACAACATATTACTATATTACTGTATGAGACACGGTTGGATAAAAAAAGAATTGGACGAATAGTTTCAGGTGTAACAATGGGTTCAAATCCTAGGATGTTTGTTGGTTGGAATTCAATCAGCTAGGATGCTTGTGGCACACTTTGGGACTTTTATGTGCTGTTCATCATATTTGTAGGATAAAAATTCAGAACAAGGACCAAAAGATCATTTATAAACGGTCGGGAAAGGGCACAACAAAATAAATTGGGGGCATGTTTCGAGGAATATGTCTATGAGAGTTTTATTGCATTCCTCTACAGTTTAGAAGAATTATTGTGTCTAAACTTGGGGGGTAAACACAAAATATAAGGTCACTTAACAACCTACGTTTACTCTTTTATTTTTCTTTTCTATTTTTGGGCATCCCCCTCAGTTCTCTGTTCTCCCAAAACGTCGTATCTTTAATTAAACTATCCCTTTAACGTAATGTAATTGCCAACAAATATCTGTTTGTTTTTTCGCTTGTGGTCCTGTAATTAGCTGTTATCAGATGAGAATTAATAACTTAGTTTAATGATTTTGATGAAAATGTTTTATGTGTTAGTACCACTATTAGGTAAAGGAAATTAAGGGACGTGTACACATAATACGTATATAGATAATATGTAATTGAGAAGATCAGTTTCATGCAAGCTTAGTACAACTATTGAAATTGATAGGTGGCTTGTCTTTAATTAAGTTATTCAAGAAAGCAATAATATACCTTATCAAAAAAAAAAAAAGAAAGCAATAATATACGTTAATGAATTTCCAGGAACAGCACAAGGTAATAAAACAAATACTAGCAAATAACAAAAAAACATTCACTGAACCCAGCTGTTGAAATAATTAATTGGCCAGGATTACGATAAATTTGTATTCTTGTCAAGTATTTTCATAGACTTCTGTCCGTGGACAATTACTATCTAACTGCTAAACTTGTACCCACTGGTGTCCATAATGTACTACTATAATTATTAATTTTCAAGTCTCACAAAACAGTAGGTGTTGCATAATTAACTCAATTAAAATATTGATTAGGCTTAATCATATCTCGATCAGGACTTTTTTTTTTTTTTTTTTTTTTGCTTTATAGTGATATCGTCTAATCTATTTGGTATATAATATAAGACGTATTAGTGTACACAGGAAATTTGGAAAATATCTATCTGTACAATACATTGAAACTCTGTGCATGACTGACGAACTCGTCAGCTTTCTGACACGTCAACTAGCAGCAATATTTAATAATCACAATAAAATGTAATAATATTCGATTCTCTTGATTCGACTTGAAAAAATATATATCATTATTATAAGAAAGATCCAAACCCAATGGGTTACGCAATCGACTGTCGTTTTGCTTTGAGATATTTTTTTGGCCTAAATATTTTAATGATTGCTGGCAAAAGAAATTTATTTTCCTAGGTAATCAGAAACTAAATGCATGCATGTTGGCAATAATATTATATTACATAATATAATAGTGTAGATACATATATGTATCATCGCGAACTTAAAGAAATAATAATGATAAAAAAAATGGGTGAGTGGAGGAGGTTCTCAAGTGTCAGTCAGTGTAAAGAGAAAATTCCACAGCCAGCTAAAATGAAAGCACCTACCATAGCCAGCTAAAAGGAAAGCGCCTAGGACTTCAGCCAATCTTGTTCGTAGGAATATTTATGTCTAAAAGAAGTTTCTGCTAGAAGTTTTTGGGAAATTTTAATTTGACTTTTATTTATCATCCCCAAAACCTGCCATGGCATCTTTGAGATGATCAATGTTCGAATGAGGAAAGTAAAGCCGGCCAAAAAGGGAAAAAGGAATTTGTGAGTTGGGAAATAGAGGGTATCACACAGTTCTGTGGATTCTGAAAAGCAGCCTGTAGCTGTGAGACTTCTCACTTTCTTCTTTTTGGTTGAGGATTGGAAAAGGAGCTGTTAATTAATTCTTAAATGCAAATTTCTTCATTTCTTTCGTTTTTTCTTTTTTTAAGTCTAACGTGTCAAGTACTGCAACTATGTTACACAGTCAACTACAGGAAATTATTCCAAGTTTTGCCACTAAGCACCAAACCCCCACCAAAAAAAAAAAACTTCTCATATACAACTACCTTCTATAAATTAGGGGTAAAAATAGTCAAGTTGATTTTCTAACTTTAAAAAGGACTTGCATGTTGTGTGTAGATATATAACTCCCCAACTGTACAAGAAAGAGGTAGGTCCTTACCAAGAAGCACCAAAATAAGAATGGAGGTGGTTAAATGGCAGTGAGCGAATAATGAGGAAATTATAATAGGCTTTCCTTTTATATGGAGTGGAATGTAGTAGGCTTTTATAATTGGTTTGAATTGTATCTAAAATGTCAACGAGCACAGAGATCAAATAGATTTTTGTGTATGCAATTAGGCATACAATTCATGGGAAGGTTATCATTAAAGAGCATTTTCTCCCTTTCTACCATGGCATTCCTACATCTATTAATCCAAAAAAAGAGGAAATCACCTTCTATATATGTTTTTGTTGTATGTATACATATTAATTTCACCGAAATGTAGACATCGAGTAATGGGATGAGAATGATGGCAAGCAGGGTAGTCTCATTGCCAATCATTTCTTTTTCTTTTTCTTTTTTTATCATTGACAATGATTTCTACTATTGTAGAAGATTTCACAAAACTATAAGTTGTAGAAAAATTCTACCTTTGCTTTGTTTTAAAGAAAGCAAAACACGGGCAACAAGGGGCCTAGTGGGAAATAAGAAGATAAGATTCGGAAACAAATTACATCACTTGGGTCCCTCATCAGCCATCACTAACACAGGACAGCTTTAATCCACCTGCCCTCGGTCCTCCCCTTTCTTTGCTCTTTTTGGTTTTTTTTTATATAAATTTATGCCAAAAGAAAAGGGTTTTTCATCGGATTCGATTTACTTTAGTACTGCAACCACACCAAGCAATCTCTATTCCATTTGCATGCACTTTTCTCTAACTTCCCACCACTCACTAATCATCATCTTATTTTTGGACATTAATTTTCTTGTCTTAAGTTGCAATTAGCAATTTAGCATTGGCTCTTGCCTTGCGTTACCCTTTATTTTTTATTTGATATCAAACCTTAATGCGTACGATTAAGGATTTTTCCTGTAGAATGAATAAAAAATATATCATTTGTTGTAAGGTAGTAGATCATTCTGATGTGACCCATTAACTCACCACATTTAAAAAGTGAAATATGCAACATAAAAAATTATAAGCTCAAGGACTAGCATTCTTATGCTTATTCTCATTGTAAGTAAAAGTACCACTTAAAAAAAGAAAACAGAAAAATGTTACATGAGGTGTGGCCCTAGTCAACAAACTCAACAATGCAAAAACTCCAAAATTTCGATGTGATTTCTGCAGGACTCAGTGATCACTTCATTTAATTGCATCAGTTTAAGCGAAAGCCATTATCACTTGGACCTTTTTAAGGAGTGGATGACCTGTTAAAGATAGATATGCCTCTCCTACCAGTCCTTTTGCCTTTTCGCCTCGTTTAACGAGCATATAATCTTTGCTCGAAAAGGGTTAACGAAGCACAATTAACCTGTTCTAAATTGGGAGGTTGGACGAAATGTACATGTTACAATGAATATAAGGACTAGACTTCCTACCTAACTTGCGGAGATTAATTGTCATTCAAGGTTGATATGAAAAATACCAAGAATTTCTTCTGATCTCACTCCAGTATCAGACTAAATTTATAGATGTCGTCCTATGCTACAGAAGAAAATTGGTATCTGAAAACCATTAGCTAGGCTTCTTGCTTGTGCACTCTTTTGTATTTACCACAGGCTGCCCACTGCGGCTGCCAAAAAAGGGCACTACCAACCGTAATTGAGCACTGGATGCATTCCTCATTTTCCTATAAATATTGGCAAACTACGGTCAAACTCCATGATATCATTTGAAGATTTCTTACTGAAACGATATAATGTCGGTTGCTTTAGGCTATATTTGCACAAGTTATCTTTCCTTTGGCTGAAAACATACAAAAACAGTACTCCGATCATTGTGTTTACTAGGCTACAATTCCATCTGCTGGGGTTAAAATTAAACCCTCCCTTTTACCCTGCTGCTGTACATTGTCACCGACATTCATCAAGCACCACATTTCTTTTTACAGCTAAGTAGGTGGCAATGCAAAAGACAAACGTAGAAATATGTGGTCCAAGCATAAAGTTATCCAGAAAATTCTTGTACTATTCCAAGTAGATCAAAGAAAGAATTTCAAATCCTAAGATCTGATAGACTAAAGCATTAACAATTCTAAATCATTTACTTATCAAGGATTATTAATCGTAGTCATAATATAGATTTGATCAAAATGGAATATGTCAGTCAATCTATTTTTTATTTCCTGATAAAGAAAAACAAGCATGCAACTAGAAGTGCCTTCCTAATCCGAGCAACAGTTTTGGAATTTTCAGTGAGAGTAATATTCTGAGTCATGTTTATGAGTTTAATATCAAACATATATCTGTTAACACGTGGTATCCAATTTTGTACGGTGGCTGGTAAATACTGTCAGTATTTTTGTACCATAGTTACTGTAGTAAACCTTTCCACTAAATGCAGTCAGAATCTATCTTGAGGTGAAGTTTGAGAGAATACTTCTTTAAGTGGATGACAAAGGAAGACAGGCCAAACTAGGACCAGTCATTCCCCCATTTATTATTATTATTATTATTAATTTTTTTTTTTTTTGTCTTGCAGTGAGAAAGAATCCAATCCGAGTTTGTTTTACTATATTGGGGTTTTTCTACTTGCGTCTTCTTTTTGTTTGGTTTTCGTGGAGTCGTGTGATGAAATGTGCATGATTAATTTCTATGGGCTTTGCTTTTGTTATTTTTTTATGTGGATAGCATCAATGTTTGTACACATTGGTGGGCTTTTCTTGCGTATTGCTCTGACCTGCAACCTTCGACAGCGACTCCTTGTAAGTGGTCCACATGTGTTCCACTTGTAACCTCAATCACATATTCTAAAAGTTTGACCCATATCATCGTGTAAACCAACTTTTGAACTTGATCGCATCCTGTTTTAATTACCAAAAAAATAGAAACCTCTATTTATTATTTGGTTGATTATCTTCTTCACCGGGACAATTCTTTACTCTTCCAATGGTCTATATTTAAAAGATTTTGTGGTGAAATTTTTGAGCCATTTCGATTCAAGCATTGCCATAAAATTGGTCCACAGCTAAAAAAATATAAAGAAAAATTAAATTGAAATCTGTCGAATGTGTAAAGACTTCAGAAGACGCTAACATGGATAATAATAGTCTTCTATTAGGAGCCTGGGCTGGGCTTACCTCCCTTGGTAGAGGAGCCATACGAGGTAGTATCACCCCAACAGCTCAGGTTATGGACCTGGCCCAGAAATTCTAGTGTAACAGATTGGGCCAACAGAGAACCAAAGTAAAAAGTTGCGAATAATTCTTTGAATAGAAAAATACAAAGATAACTAGATTGGTTAAAATTTGGATTTATGGTTCACGTTGCGTAGTTAGATTCAGTTGGCCCATGACTCATGAACAATGTACTCAGCAATACTGGTCAACTAGTATGAATAAAGAGTAAAAGCCCAATTTCTTTTTCTCCAAGACAACACCAACTGCCTTACTGGATTAACGTTGTAAGAAACGGTTTTTTGAAAGTGTTGTTTTCTAGCTGAATCAACTCCGATGGCCCTTTCTCTTTGGGCTTCAAATGTTTTGAACGAGCCCATTTAAGTTGACATAACGTCATATTACAGATAGACATACTTGGTTTTGAATGCCATACACAGACATATTTGTCGTCATAAAAGGGAAACGGGCCGAATTGTAATTCGTAATTCATGAAAGGCTGTCGGACTCAAGAGGCCATGGCTTATGATTCATGAAGAGAAACAAAGGTGACTAATGATCAATGTTTTTAGTAATGGAGTAAAGAACAACAATTAGGACAACAGCAAGGTCACAAGACTTCTTGTTAATGGCTTCCACAAAAAAAAAAAAAAAAAAAAAAAGAATACGACAAATTTCATCCTTATTTTTTATTTCCCAAAGTCTTGTTTTTTGACTAAAAGAATATATTAGCAACGATACGTTAGATAAAGCAGTTGATGGCCTGAGCCAAATACTATATAATTAGAGGTACACATTGTACAGGTTGTAGTTATTTCTTTAAATTCGTCCGTAGGTACAACTGTACGACCTTTTGATGGCGAATAAGTCGATGATGTCCAAACAGCAACCAAGATGCAATTCTCTTTTTTTTTTTTTTTTGGCACGGCTTTTTCAAAATCAGCACTAACAATAAAAACTGAGTTTGAGTGTTAATGGTTAATAACTTCGCTTGTTATCACCTTTTCGTTTAGTGATTCAGCTATGCATTTCCAATTTTCCAATTGTTTTTTTTTTATTTTGTTTATATATATGTATTGGTTGAATACGAGATTACAGATTGTGTAAAGATTTCACGCAAAGTTAACATAAATAGACAATCATCTTAAAACAACTTACATGAATTGATTATGTTATCCGTCATGGACCACAAGATAACCATTTTAGAGAATCATGTATAGTGTCCCCAAATAATAATACATTTCAAATCATTAACTGAAAGCCTAAGACCGGGAAACTAGTTTTTGTGTCAATAATAAGAATAAAAAATGTTGGATTTTTTAATTTATTTTTTGACATCTCTTAAAAGTAAAGGGAGAAAACACCAATAATAGCTATATCATCAGTGGCATGTGCTAACACCCATCAACTACCACTCAAAATTAAGGTCGATTGTGAAATGATGACACCTTATGTTTCATAAGGTCCATTACACAATAATGATTATGACATAAGTGCATTTCATGTAGACTTCTAATGTTAATCCAAGGTATAAAAATATAGGCAGCACCTTTTACTTCAAGGGCCTATCCTCAGATATTGATGGTCCTATTAACCCGAGTTCTTGTTCCCTTACCATTTTGTGAATCTCTTCCATTTTTCCCCACAAGAAATTGTTAAATTGACTCGAACAATTCTTTTGTTTTTGTTAATGCAGCTCCCTTCTGTTCTGACATAAACATAAATAAGTTGAAGAATTTTTTATATGCATTTTGTGTTTCAATTATTTTACTAATTTAAGGATAATACGACAATATGACAAAAAAATTACATTGACCAAGTCCTTCGTTACCAGCTCGATCATTTTTTTTTTTAAAAAAAAAATCATTGAATAACAAATAACAAAAAGTAACCTTGGTGAAACCAATTTCCTTAGCGCTGCACATCAGCCCGTATTTCCTGATTATCCCATATGGGAATCCCTGCTAACCAAATTCACAATTTAACCGACCCCATCAATTCTATTTAGGGTGCGTTTGGTTCCACAGAATTGGGGCCGTGGAATTGTAATTGGAGGCCCCAATTCCAATTTGATTGTTTGGATAGAATGTTTGTTTGTGGAAATGGAATTGATTTGCAATTCTACATAATCTAATTCCATGATTTCAATTCTTCACTTGAATACAAAAATTACAATTCTAATTCCATATCCACCCCTTTAAAAACACGGAGCTTTTAAGGGGAAAAGCCCGCGCCATTCTCTGTTGTCTTTCTTCTTTCTTCTCCCTCTTCCCTCCCTCTCTTTCCATGTCTTGACCTCTCCTGTTGCTTCGGCAGCGACTTGTCGGCTTTCTCCGATGACATCTCCAGCGAACTCCAGCGACTCGCCAGCGTACAATTGAATTTCATCATTCTCCTTTCCCCTCTATGTCTAATTATATTTCTACTAGTAAGTGACAAATTCGTGACTGATTATGGTTTGATTAATTGTTTTAAATTGGTTTTGATTTTCTCTGAATTTTCATGATACGTTTTGATGGTGGATGTTTGTTTGTAAGATGATTCTTATACTAATAATAAAATTTGCGTATTTGTAAATTTTTTTTTGCAGTTATTGAAATTGGGATTTTTTTGGGCTAATTAGGGTATACGCTGTTCTTGAAGGTTTTCCATTTGCTTTTGATATTTTTTTGATTAGGCAATTTCTTTAATCAAATTTAGCTCTAGGGTAAGGTGATGCGTCGATTGTGACTTTTTCTGGGGATTTTAACCTTGCCCATCGTCCTTGAAATTCTAGTGGTCTTGTTAATGTAATTCTGTAATTCTATAATCAATAGGTATGTAGCAGTGAGCGTTCTTGTATAAATTTTGGAACTTTTTTTATTTTGGAATCCTATTTTCTTGTTGCTTCTTGTTAGCATTAGCTGTGGCTGTTGTTGACTTGTTGTAGCTGGGCGTAGATTTCTATTGAGGTGGCCAAGAAGCTCAATCGCTTGACTGCCTACATTTTCTTAATGTGAATATTTTGGTTTAACATGAAGGAAGATGTAAAACCATGGCAGATAATATACCTGCAATCCATATAATTTGATGGTGGCCTTTCAAATGGTTAAGGGGTGAATTAGCTCATTGTCTTCAAGCTTTAGTATTGGAATGTTGCATCCACTGTCCTGGCTTTCATTTTGTTCTTTCTTCAAATTTTTGTAAAGCTGTCAAGGATGACATTCCCATAATCACTGGAGTTCACTATATTATGACTGCTTTCTGTGCATTTGCTGAATCCTTCTCCCATGCTTAGTTTATTTTGTTTGAATAATATTGTGGTGAACCTCAAAAGTCCAGTATCTCTTACATGTAGGTATGCTGCTGCAATGCTATGTTATTTGCCATAAACTTTAACACCTAGTTGATTGTTGATAGTCCATAGTGTTCTTAGGCATGGCCTATAATTATATGGTTTACATCCAAGCTAATCTGGTGACTTTTCCTTTTCATGAATGAATCCTTTAAGCCTAATACATAAATTTTTTAGACTAATATAAGTCCGTTGTGCTGACTTATTTTAGTAAACCACGTTCGCTTAAGTCCTCCTTTTACTATTTCTTAGATATTATTTGTTTGAAATCGTAGTTTGAATCTCTTTATTTATGTTTAATGAAAGTAAATCATTTTATATGTTGTTGGATTACGTGTGCTTCTCTTGAAAAATTCTGTGAAGGGATGGGCCTATGATTAAGGGGATAAGTTAGATCAATTACCATTTAGAACCGTGGTATAAGGAATGAACAACTCCACTTGTGACATATAACACAAAATTTTCATAAATGTTGTTTGGCTAATAGGCAGCAATAGTTTATTTTAAAATTCCTTCTAAAGTCCACGATCTTTATGCATTGAACTTAGCTTGTCCCTTTTATTGTATCAAATTTAAACGATATGCTAGTTTTATATGATAGCCAAATGCACTTAATAACTCAGAAAAGCTATCTATATGTTATAGGAACAATTACTCTCATGTTATGATGCCTTTACAGATTAACTCATTGCTTAGTTAAATAGTTTATTTTGTTTTGTTACCATCTTATTGTTTGCAAGTTGGGCAAATTTGCAAGTTGGCCAAATTTTGTGTCACTTGGGCAAATATTCCACTTGGACTTGTACACAGTGGGACAGTGTGATTTGGACTTGTAACCTGTCCCACTGAGTACACCACTATAACAATTTTTTTTTTTTTTTTTTTGGAATTTCAGGTTTGCTTGTGTCTCTGTATTTGGTTAAAGCTTTGTTTGTTGGCTCGGTTTATTGCCTTCAATTTCTGGAGTACAAACATTTTTGTACATAGTTACAGCACAGTACGTCATGTGGAATATTTGGATATTGAGAGTAAAAGTGTTAATTTTTGTTGACTAACTGATTACCTTGAAACTGGGAGTTTATTTGCAAACAGGATGCAGTCAAATTGGGAACAGTCATTGGGATGGATCTTGGAACAATTTATTCATGTTATACGGAGTTTATTTGCAAAGAGGAAGCAACCAAATTGGGATAGATCTTTGAACAACTTATTCATATGTTGCATAATTTTTTTAGTGGTGATGAGCCTACATTTTTTTTTCCCAGATGATCATCCTCCTCCCACTCTTTATTGAAACTGTCTTAAAGAGAGGAATTAAAGTTGGACTTTGAATTTTGACAATTTCTTTATTCTTTTACAGATTGTAAAATATATAGGTATCTTACAAGTATGTTGCAATTGGTGATGACAGATTTATATGTAAAATGTATATATAGGTTTTTTTATGAAATAAGAATTTCAGATTACATGATTCTATGTAGCTGTTCACTTTTGATGGGAATTTGCAGAGTATTTAGGCACAAATTCAGTATTGCATGAATGAGGTTCAACAAGTATATATGTTGATAAGTTTTTTCTTAAATCATCTTCAATATTGTAAGTTTATCCATTTAATATTATCTTATTACATGCCAATTTATGTGTATGTAGCAAGCGTATCAAAGAAGAAAATTATGTAGCAAATAATAACTTGGGTAATTGTGAAATACATCAAAATTTGTAAAATTTAAGACGAGAAATACCATATACTTGGAATATTAACATCATATATATATATATATATATATATATATATATATTGTGATGGGTAACATCATATGGCAATCACAAATTTGTGCACTTTTAGGTAAAGTTATGCTTTTTTAAAAATAAAATTTATAATCAACATGTTCTCTATTTTACTTTCACAACAATTCCAAATATAGGCATTTCAAATTCTGGATGAATTCTTCTCTCATCCAAACAGAAAATTTGGAATTCCAAGTGAATTCCATGTCAATTCTACACCTTTGCCAAACAAAAAAATTTCAATATTTTGGAATTTCAATTCATAGATTTACAATTCCACAGAATTGTGATTCCAATTCAATTCCAATTCTAAGCAACCAAACGCAGCCTTAGATTCTTTTATTTGGCTCAGAGTTGAGGAAACACCGAAACAGAGTCATGGCCTTCCAAATCAACAATTGTTAAGATGATTGCGATAAATCAGCCACATTTTTGCTCAATTTGAATATTTGATGGAGGAATAGAATACTAAACCTAAAGCATAAAAGAGAGAACAAAATTTCTAGTTATAAATTGAAAGTCCCTTTGTACTCTAAATCTTGGGACCTCAAATTAACCAACTACCTAACTTAGCATGTAATTTAAGATTTGTGGTCCACCGAAAGTGAACTAGTTCCAAGTGATCCAAGCACATCTAATTCATTCACTACACAAAATAAGTTTGAAAAGCATTGTAAATCTAAATGAGAAATTGACTTAGGGTGAGAAATATTAAGATATAAAGGAGAAGAAAAAAGGGAAAAAAAAAAAGAAAAAGAAATAAGGTACGGCCTCGGTCCTCCTGAACTCCTGCTTTCACATGGGTTGTTGCTATTTCAACTTCCACAACCGCTAGCTAGCACCTTATACTCAATTATCCATCACCAGTATTCTCGATCTCACCAAGACAATACCAAAAAAAATTAAGATAGTAGTAACATATGAAAAAATAAAATAAAATAAAACGGCCAAATATGCTTAAATTTCTCTACAAGTTCCAATGATGAATCAGTGAAAAAATTACATTGATATACAAAAGTGACATTATTCTTTTTGTCTTTTTTTTTTTCACATTTTTGCAATCTTTCCTCATCTGCAATTTGCAGTTGTTTTGGGTGGGGGTGGTATGTTACAACATGGTGTCTTGCTCTGTTATTGGAGCTTATCCGGTTGGAACCTGGGACGACTCGGTGGCTACTCGCCAACCTACTTGCCATCTCCATCTCATTCTCCGGAGTAGACTCAGACTCAGCACCCCAACCCAATTGTCAGACAACTCAGTGCTCAACCCCTCCATCAATTTACGAAGATTCATGTTAAAAGAATTATAAAAGCATGATAAAAAAAATCCCACCAAATTACCTTCATAGCAATGGTAAGTTCAAAAGTCACAACCTAGTCAACCCGGGGGGGTCAAAAAATCAGCTTTATTCACCTTCACTCCCTTACCAAATAGACTTATCGGCGATCCCATTCAAAAGGGGTCGTGACTCGGCCAGTAGCTCAAGGTTGCTCCGGAAGCCCAGGTGGCAATATCTTTGAAACTCCTCTAAATTCATGAATCGGGCAGAGTTGTTATGAGTGGACTCAGAGCGGGCCAAGAACCGGAGAACGTCCTCGAACAATGACTCGTCACAGGGGATGGCCAATGGGCCGGAGTTAGTGAACCCATATTCTTCCTCTGCCTGGAGCAATAGTTTCTTAAACAAGGGATGGTTCAAGTGCGTTGCCCGGACAACAAATCTTTTACAGTTGGTCCCCACAGTGACTGCCACGTGTCCAGCGGGTATATCAGACGGTAAACGCTTGGCAGTCGTTGATGCCTTCTTCCTCCACCGGCGTAGCATTTGGCGAAGTCTCACAATGTAGCGGATTTTGCTGCACCCTGACATTTTTCGCCCTTTTTTTTTTTGGTTATTCGAGAAAGTTCAGGAAAAAAAAGCTTCTTACGTTAAATTAATGCTAAGGTTTCTACGTTTGTTTTGTGTTGAGGAAAGTCTTAAATGAGAAGGGGAGGGGTTTGAATAGCGGGACGGTAGACTGTATATATAGACGTGGGATTAGTAATTGCCCTTGGTTTTGTGCGATAATTACAAAATTACGACTGCTATTCCTGCAACATACTTTAATGCCTGCTGCTGTGGATAACTGCAAATTTACATTAGTAGAATCCAACATTAATATTGTTACAGTAACTGCAGTTAAAACTTTTCTGGGATGAATTCATCCCTATTTTATATGCAAATGAGTTTTAATGTGGATATTAGTCTCTCTTTTTTTCATGGTTTTGTATTTCACTGGTGTCCGCATTGAGGTTGGAAAGACCCTAAGAGGTTCTACTGAGAACATGGACAATATATAATCTTTATATTTAGAAATAACTTCACATTAGTGCCTAATCAATGTGACACAAATATTTACCGGTTGCTTATCATTAACTTATTGCGCCAAAGTAGGTAAAAATCTATTCTCGTTTGGCATAGTTAACTCGAATTACTAAAGTTGCCATAATTTAGGAAGATTGTGGGGGAAAAAGAAGTAAAGTTCCAAATAAAGACATATATTCGGGTGCATGAATTGTTTTACATTTTCACACAAGCTGAAGCAGCACAGGCTTAAAAAAAATGCAATTTCTAAAGTAGCAATGTAATGGCGGATAAGGTCTTCTCAGCAGTGAGACTTATCCAGTGGAGAACTAAATTACACACTATATTACACCTATATCAACTTCTCAATTTTTGTGGCTTGGCTCGAATAACTGAAGACTATGCAGCACAAGAATTTTCGATCTTGCAATTATTGGAAAACTGCCAATTTATTAGGTCGCAATATCCACTATTAGTGAACAGTTAGGTGCTTCAATGTTGTTTACTCCCCAACCAATAGCCTTATTTACAGGCAAAAGGAACCAGTTTCAGTCCAGCTACAAAAGATAATACTAGCAATTTTGAACGGACAGAAGTAGGTGCATTCAATTCTGCAGATTCTCAAGAAATCACAAAGATCTTTGGTGTTGAAATTTTAATTAGTTCTGATATATTCATTGTCGAACATAATTCTTGAAGTAAAGCTTACAAGTATTACAATTCTCAGACATGACATTTTGTTGCAAACTCAGGAGAATACTCGAGCAGAATTGGCCATGTTGGTGGCCGTGTGGCATGTTCTTTTGGCTGTACTAAGTTGGAAGTTCTAAGTCGAAACTCCAAAAGGCCACCACATGCATAGTTAGATAAAATGTTTATTAATCAATCACTTACCTCTCCTGTTCTCTCTAGAGGGTAGTTGGGCCAATGCAAGAAGATGCTCTTGTTCCCTAACCCCGGCTATATTTTAATTACATCTCTAGTGCTCTCAATTTTGTATTCTCCACAGCTGACCATGACCCATGTGCAAGGATGCCCTATCTACTCCTTTAAGAATTTCAAAACAGGCAGCCAAAAGGTTTCTCCTCTTAATCACTTTTGTTTAGTTTCTGTTATATCAAATTTCAGTTTAATCTTGATTGGTCAATGCAAGTATGTAGTATGTATTAGAACTTCAAATGGGGGACATTGAACTTAAGACATGTGGCATTTGTTTGAACTCAACAACAATGATTTTAATTAAATCTTATTTAATATAGATTTTGATGTTTGGAGATCCATTTCTGGTAGCATGAAGCTCTAAAGCCACTCACTGAATTGTCAAGAAGGGCCAATAGGAGTGCAAGGTCCCACGTGCATGTTAAGTAGAGGTAGAATGCATCCCCCTAAACCTGAATATTGCATTTAGTACCCCCACTTGTAAAGATTTAAGGATCACAGCTTTTATATACCTTGTTCAATGTTTTGAGCAAATATAACCCCAAAGAAGCTACAACCCCCAACATAATCTATAAAAACATTTAACAATTTTGTGCATAATTGCATAAAAACAAATTAGACATACTTTCCTACTTTGTTTTATTTCATGACAATTACACTTTCCTGTCTTTGTTGCTACTTACTAACTCTTACTGACTTTAAAACAAGTATTTGAAGATTTGGGAATATAATGCAAGAATATTACCTTATCATGGTTAGACAAAAGTACTTGTGGATTTGGAAATTTAAGATTATGTCTCCTCCTTTCCCTCAATCATCCCTACCCTTAATTTTACTTGGTCAATATTTTCTCTAATTCCCTTATAATCTCATTTCGACACTTAATGAGGCACAAGAAATGTTGTAGAATACCTACTCTATGAGGTTAAATAGGTGCAATTCTGAATATACAACAAACACGAGAACGAATAGAGGGTCGAGCGATTAGAGTTCTATGACTCTACCCCAGTCGGGGGTTCGAATCTCACCAACGCCAAATATATCCTTCCCCATGTAATAGTGTAGGTTTATCAAAAAAAAAAAAAAAACACGACAAACTTGAAAAATAAAACAATTTTAAATTGCGCAAAACACTTATGCAATATCCTTTTTTACTTAAAATTGTTCAAGAATAACTCTCATGGATTAACATTATCACATCTGAGCAAATTTTTGTCTTTGAAGTATTCTTGTTTTAAAAAAAAAAAAAGTAAAACAAAATTTGGTAAGCTAAATTTTTTTGCTCCATCAAAATGGTTCCATTGGGCATTAGTCCCAAAGGCAAAGAACATTGGCGTCCAATAAGTTCCAACCCGATGCAAACCTGTGTTTTTAAACTCGGACCGGACCGGTCGGTCGAACCGGTCGAACCGGGAACCGGCCAAGTGTCCGGTCCGAGTTAGCATAAAAAATCGGTTTTAAAAAATCCGGTCAAACTCGGTCAAAAATCGGGTTTGACCGGGCAAAACCGGAAACCGGAAACCGCCTAGATTTTTTTTTTTTTTTTACAAATCCAACCACATTAATGCTCCACACTTCATTAGATATGGGCTATTATACATATTTGTAGTCTTCCATATTCATTGTCTGAAGAAAATAGATTCCAACAATTATTTGTTTTTGAGTTTTGACAATGACATGAGCCCATTGACATACATCCAACAAATGAACATCAATGCTAAATCAATACATGATTTTTATTTGCTTGGCCCAGTTATCTGTCAAAAGGCAACCAACTTTTTTGACCAATTACAAAATATTAGTGGTGCCTCACTTCTATTTCTTTATACTAATTATATTAAAAAGTAAATAATTTAAGTCCATTATATTTATTGCTAATTTTTTCAATTCAATGCTTTTTGAACTATTAATAGCAAGATATTAAAATGGTTATTGAGGGTATTTTGGCTATAATTTTTTAGACTAACAACTAAAATTAAGAAAAAAATTAGTAAGTGTATATATGTGTTATATATATATATATATATATATAAATATTTATGACGTCATCCGGTTCGACCCCGAATCGACCCCCGGTCGAACCCATTGACCCCTGACCCCTGAGCTCGGCCGGGTCGATACCCGGTCCGAGTCTGAAAACATAGATGCAAACATCTGGAGCTGTATGGGCAATGGGTCCCTAGGGGTTTGATGATGTGGCAGAGTCAATGTTATCTGCTGCGTTTCGGCGCGTATTTCAAAGGAATACCGTTATCTCACGTCAGCGTCAGAAGCTGATATGGCACCGTCTTGGGAGGCATCAACATTGGGTTTAAGTGAACTGCAGGAGTTCATATGTTCTGCTGAAAGTGGGCCCCTGCACCGACCCCTATGAAATGGGCCAATCAACAATTTTACTCAATATTAAAATAGCCCAACAGGCATTTTACGCAATATTATAAGAGCCCATGTTATGACAGTTGGCGGGGCCTCGGCTTAGAAACTTTTTCCAAAAGGGCGTCTGGGTTGGGAGGTGCTGAGCTGTAATCGGCAGTATCACAAGCTTTTACGGCCCCTCCGCCCTCCGTGGCCTCTTTTTTGTACGGGCCAGTTGGTTTTTTTTTTTTTTTTAATATTAAGTGATTACAAAGTTTGAAAAAGACGAAACTTGCACCCGAACGTCAAGATTTTCGAACTGTGGGTACTTGATGCAATACGGCACTTCTTATATCCTCTGTTATCTGCTAAATTTCTTGAATTTACTTACTGTTACTCTTCCACTTAGATTTCCGAAATTGCTAGATAATCACATTCGCATTGTAGAAGCTTTGTACCTTATATTTTTGCCAAACGCACATGAAGAAAGATTGTATAAAAACATGTACTACCTAGTAAACAACTACATTTAAGTTTTTGTCATAGAGGTCTATCTAAGCACGTATTTGAATGTACCACACACTACCATGCAACTTACTCTACTGCCTTGGTGTTATTAGGATTGTTAGGTGCAAAATTCTTAAAATTTGTATCTATTAACCAACCTTGTGTTATAAATCTACCGTCTATCTCTGACTTGATCAATTACTCCCTCCGTCCCATTTTGATAGACTTGCTTTCCTTTTTCATCCGTCCCAAATTATAGTTCACTTTCCAATTGAAGAATGTAGTTAATTTTCAAGTTCTCTAAAATGCCCCTATTTAATTACTTTGTTATCAGTGAAAGTGCATAGCAAACCGTGCATTCACACATCAAATAGAATTAATTTGACTTATGGTGCAATTTCCTATTTGTATTTAATGTAAATATTTAATGATAAATATAAGAGTATTTTAGTAACATCATAGATTAATTCATTCTTTCAATAAAGTTAACTAACTTTTCTTAAACTGTATGAAAAAACCTATAAGCCTATCAAAATGGGACGGAGGGAGTATCTTGTTTATTAAACCGATGAACAAAAGGAAAAAAGAAGGAAGGATATTTGTCCACGAGAATCAAATTAGTTTCCTGGAAAGACATTCTTGTTTTCCTATAACTTTTTTTTGTTTTTTTTGAGAGTCAAACTAAAAGTTTTAGCGAAGATAGAAGCATAAAAGGTGCGCTGATTGAGGTAGAAACAAAAGAATCGTTCTTGAAAATGGCAATGCTTAGTCTCAAAGATGAGATAAGATGGTTGAGTATATGGACCGACCTCTGCATTTACAGCTAATCCTTTGAAAGTAGATATTGAATGTCCTCATTAGACAGTAGACAATTCTAAAACATCATCAAACAAATTCAGTAATGATGTTTTGTCCTAGAATGGAATGTCCAGTTCTATCCATGAATTGTATCAAAGCTTTTTGGCTTTACGATGAATGTTGTGGGTTTAAGCCCGACAATCTCGGTGGACATATGTCCTTTTAGCAATAGCTAATAGCTGTCACAGGCAAATGCTTAACTCAACCCTCTTTTGGCGTATGCAAAAGTCTCGAATCAAGAACCAGAGGCCGCCAAATGGCAATTAGCAGCTAGAAATCAAATGTTTTAATATTTCGTTAGTATTATTCTTGCTTATAAATTGAAGTCGTGATTATATACAGACAAAGCAACGTGAGGGCATAAATCTCGCTGTTTTACTTGGCCTCGTACGCTAATCAGATTCCCGCATGGTTGTGAATAAACTAAAAAGTTACATTGTATTTTGGAAACTCATGTTGGATGTTGCATGCGAACTATGAAAGATTGAGTAAAAACGTAATCCCCAAGTTCACTGAATTTGGATGTGAGAATTATTAGTTGACAAGCTTTGGGATCATTTTCTTGACTAGCAAACCTTTATCCACGTGGTCAAGTGAAGGGATAATCAATTTCAGAATTATTAGTTTACAAGCTTTTGGATCATTTTCTTGACCACCAAACCTTCATCCACATGCTCAAATGAAGGGATAACCAAAACTTTCAGATGATGTTTGAATGAAAGGGATAATTCACACTGACAAAAAACCAAACTAAAAAGTTATTGACTTACTGTGTCCAGTTTTGAAAATATCCAGAGATGACATTTTTGAGTAATCCTTTTGCTTTCTGGCACAAATGTGCATTAAGGTTAAACATTTTAGGAGAAGCCATGATGAAAACAAAACCGACCACCAAACGGAGGAGAAGGTTAAAAAAAAAGGATCCACGATTTACAAGAAAATTAATTTGATTTACAAATTATAAGCAAACATTTTTAGGCACACAGCTTGGAGGTACAGAAGTTGGTCGTTGTAAAAGGAAGCTTTGTCATCAACTTCGTACATTTAGTCTCCTTAACGAGTAATTAATCAACAAAAGAAATCAGAGTCATGAAGTGGAAAACACAGAAAATGCCAAAGAATTGCCTTGTTTGGTAGCATAATACGACATTACAAAATAAAATAATGGTTCTAATTAAGCAGGTTTATTTTGAATCAGTTTGGTTTCTTGCAAGACGTGTCAATAAACCAAGGCGACACCAAAAAGATTCTTAGTATGGGCAACATTTGTTTTAGTTAATCCATCTGGACTGGCCAGCTTTATTCCACGGATTAAACAAAAAAGAAAGCCAATTAGTTATACCATCGTTTTATTGCTAATACAGATTTGCTGCCTTTTATAAGATAGTCCACAGAAGAGTCAATGTAAGATGGCCAAATATTCAGAAATGTAATAATTCAATAAAACCCTTGTATAGCAATTCACATTTCACACTTCTAAGATATGTTAATGCAGGTTTTTTCTGTCACAGAAAAATAAGGAAAAATAAAACACGAGGTTATTCTTCCATCCCTTTTCTTTAGTGCTGTGAGTTGCTGTAATACTTTTTATCAACTCATCTATAGTTGAGATAACGCGAAAAGCATTCAAATGGAGATGCGAATTCCACCTTCAGAAACCTGTTTTATTATTCCAAAAAAGAAAGAAAAGAACAGCTGTTTTGATAGGATGAGCAGAAATCTTGAAATCCCATCTTTCTTTATTCATCGGATTCTTGGGATCATGAACTGGACTTAGTGTAGGTGCAACAGAATCGTTTCTATTGTAATTGTAGTATTGTTCCACTACTGGATTGGATATTGAACATATATTGTACGTACATATATGTATGTGATTGCTTGGATTTTATATTCCAATTCACCTCATCCAAACATTGCTCTACAACGAAAAAGATGAAGACAGTACAGATAGAAGTGCACTAAAACGTACAGATTTCAACCCCAAGTGTCTATCTTACTCTTGCGTAACCTAAAGTCTCCTTTTTAGTCTTAAATTTAATCTCAATCGTATATAATACTCTTTGATGTCAACGGCTCAAACGCATGCTCTCAAAACAGAAAGCTTTCCCTGTTCCAGCTTTTCAGGCCATGCATAGGACGGTGCATAGAATCTTAACCTTTCCCATGCCAGTACTGATTGGCAGCAGCCAATTTTTTATTTATAAACAATTTCACAACACTTCAATTGAATAGGCAAAAGTTGGAGTAATCTTCATCCGTTCTTGATAACTTAATTCGTCTTGTTGTCATTGATTTACCACACAAAAATAGGTAGACCTATGGGATACAAAATTAGAGGAGAAAAAAGTTTTCACATAAAGATTTGAATCATTGCAAATTTGAATGATTTGTACAATGATCAGTGCAGGATGCAGGAACTCTTAAACATACTCACATGGGTGTAAGGGCAACCCATTTCGCTGCCTCCATCCATTATCTTTTGTAAAGTAAGCACAACATGAGAAGGATATAGGTCATTCCCGAAAAATACGTACTGGTTTTTAGGCCTTTAGCTCCATACCTTGTAAGATTTCATATATACCTTTAGTTTACATGGTTTGTTGCAATACAGAGAAGATAGCATTTAAACCAAACATGGACAAATGAGAGGAATAAGTTCACCAAGTAAGAATATTGGGTGTCAACGATAATTAGTATAAAATACTTCATATTCAATATTGGGCTACATCACCTTACCAATTTTTGAATAATTCATATTTAAGCCTCGTAAATAATTCGTGTTTAAATGTGTAACTATTTATCAAAGTACACAATAATCCAAGCAATAACAAAGAAGTTGATACGAGAATGCGCTTCCTTAATCAACCATCCTTCATCTGTGCAATTTGACGACAACTGCTAAAGACTTCAAATTCAGGACGTAATTGGACAGGAAGTGGTTACTATCTTTCTCACTTCACACCCAAACACACAAAAAAAAGTGGGCATCCCTTTCTTTTGCATCAATCGTGGTAATCATGCAACCTGTTGACAGGATTAGTCTGCAAAATCATGCAGGCTATAACCTTTATCTGTGAATGATTCCATTTTTTAGCGGTCAATGTGGAGATGAGACTTCCTTAGTCTTACTTCTAATCACTTCCCATCATTAAATTCTTTAGTTGAAGCAAATGATTGAAAATGATTGATTGCAACTTAGCTATTCCAAAGATTATAAATAACTGAGATCGCTGGAAGATTTACTACTAGATAAGATCACATGGATTTCTGCCTTTTGGCAGCATGACAAAAATTTATAAAGCAATAATGCAGGTAAACGAATTAGCAAAATAATTCTCCTGGCACAAATTCTCGAGAATATTGTCACGTTAGGCATATGCTCTACAATTATATGTATTTCCAAATCTCTATAGCCAAGACACAAAATCTTCAGCTAAATGAAAGCTTACCTGGAAAATTTTACTATCTAAACTTATTTCATCTTTTCACCTCCTAATTAGAAAATTGAGTTCAGTTCAATTCACAAGCTAAAATGCAATTAGTGCAACATGAAATTTTCACAGCGTCCAGTATATCTCCCAAAATCAACTTTCATGTCATAAATTTGGAGAATCCATAAAATACTTGAGGAAATCTTTGAGATCTAATCTTGACCAAAGAGATATAAGGGGTGTCAGAGGTTGGAGAAATTATGAAATGTAAAACAAACAAATATTCGGTCTTAACTGCTACTCTTCCCAATTAATTCAAATACACAAGAGAGGGAGATATGGAATCATGCCCTTCTTAGAAGAGAGAGAGAGAGAATAGAAGCCATGTTAGACGAGTCCGGATTGCACGGGAGTTTTCGTCATAACGCTCTCTGTTTTCTTCCTATTATAGAAACCCAACACGCACATGGCAGGAAGATGCAACTCCGAGCATCATTTACCAACCTGAAACTCCTCCATTTTCCCAACCTATCTCTTTCTCATTTCATACTGCATGAAACAATTTTCTATGTCCCACATATGCTATTGAAAAACGAATATATATAATTTTTTATTTTATAGATTTCGTTTTCCTCGTTTTCTTTTGGCTTATGAGAGGGACCCATAGAGGAATATGGGTTGTTTTGGAAGGGGACCCCGTACCCAATGTCGATCATGGTTCATCTAAAATATTTTCTCAAACATGATACCATCTTTGTTGATTGTTTCCAATTATGGGGATATTGGTAAGTGAAGTGTTCTTTGCACCTTAAACAGAAAATAAAATTTTGTGAACTAGAAAAGTTCTTGCTCATTGTTTTAGAAGCACCAAAAGAAACAATTTTAAAACTTCGATCTTCTGCAGAATGATATAGATCGTTGACATCTCTGCAATTTAGTTGACAAAAAATAAAGAGCTATTAGTCACTAAGGGTCCCCAGAAAGAATACAATCTAAGTTCTATCATAATTGTCGATGTAGACTCACAATCAGCTAAGATTTGCCTCCATCTAACTAAATACAATCAGGTACCAAGACGAAGAGCGTTCTAATTCCATCACTGCTACAAAAGAGAGGGAGAATTCGTAATTGTTAGATCATAACTCAGTCAGTATCAACCTAAGGCAACTTGCTAGAACAATTTTTGCTCCATTCCATAATAATCCGTTAACCAACCACCCAAATAATTTGATGTTTTGATGAGAGGGAAAACCAAACTCACGGTGATTAACTCTCAGTAGCGATCAGAAAAAAAAAAAAAAATTCTCAAATATGTGACTTGACAAGCAAAACAGATGAAAGCGTCTGAGCTAAACTTGAAGCCGCACGGTTAGAGCAAGATGTATATGATTGGTCCATCTTTACATTCATATATTCTTCGAAAATCCCCCACTTTTAAAGAGTTTATAAAGAGAATTGTCCCTTCAAGTTCTTGAAATCCAACATTCCTTCTAGCAAACCTTTCACATTTTTTGACACAAAAAAAATGAAGCCACTAAAATCCTCCATGTAACGAATCCACATTAGAATGGAAAAGATAAAGAGAAATAACAATCGCAAGCAATAATTTTTCAGACTGCCATAGCTTCTGCATAGCAGAAAATCTAGTCTCAAGCTGCCAAAATAGTAAGCTGTTTCACTTTAATCGCCTGACGTTTCTAAAAACAGAATTTGGATGAATACAGCTTGTACACCTGTATGACTTCCTATCTTCTAACAGGCAAGCTCCCTCACAAAAGGAAAGGGGAACAGGAAAAAAAGGGAAAATTTCTCACACCTAGTGATCTACACTCTTAGACAAACAGATAAGGAAGCCTTTGCCTCTCAAATTGGAGATTAGCATCACAAACAGAGGACGACTAGGTATATTCAGCATCCATATAACATCACCAGTAGAACTGAAGCTTTAAATGAAATTGCCTTAAAAACTTTAAAATTCTTCAATTGGAAAATGAAGTTGCTTGGACCTGTCATGATCATCAGGTAACATACCATTGATATTAGGCACACACACCAAATTAAGATGATATACACAACAAAACCCAATGAAAATCACGTGAAAAGGATGAATTCAAAAGTTGAGAAGATGGAAAGCGTGGGAATATAATAGCAAATGATACTCAATTTTAAATTTTCAATAATACCTAGTGCAAAGTCTGCCAAATACATGAGCATGCAATGCTGCATCAATCTTCATGTGTTCCCATTTTTCCTTCTCTTGGACTTCTTAACAGGACTATAAGCATTTCCGGACAATATTACCCCATCATTTGCCACTCTATCATGCTCCAAAATCTCTCTCCTTTCCTCATTTGCACTTCTCTTCTTAATATTACTGCAAGATCAGTATTCCAATGTAACATCACTTGGGTGTCAAACCAATTAGTATCAAGCCACAAAACATACCGATTCATTCAATTACATATATAAACTCATGCTAACTAGAACTTCAGACCAGAACCTTTCAGATTGTGACCATTCCTCCACATGTCTTTCCAACCATTTGACGCATCCTGTATGAGCAGGAAGCAATGAGCCAGATATATGCAGTATCTCTTCATCAAAACTACAAGGATAAGTCACCACATTCAGTTATTCAACTATCTCAATCGAAAGAATATTCGTAGATTTCGTAGTGAAACTAATAAAAACTGCAAAAATCGAGAAATTTTTTACTAATAAATAGCTGTAAAGAAGGAAATCTGCTTTCAACCTAAGGCTAAGAAAGTAATTGCGACCAATTTATAAGCAGGATCCAAATAACAGCACATGGTCAACCTCATACAAATGATCATGCTTTTTCCCCCAAAAAGGTATATAAATAAAGAAACATCCCAAAAATGCACATATAGAACTTACATTTGATGAAAAAAAATTAACACAAGGAGTATACAACATTTCACCTTTTAACTAAAAAGCGTAAAATTGTTCCGACTTTGATCTTGTGCTTCTTGTGAGCAGTACTCCGAAAGACTTCATTTCCATGTTTCTGCAGCCAAAAAGTAGACTTATATTGCATTCCCAATTATGTGTAAACCTTCGCCATTCCTATCCTCCAACCCCTACCGCTCCTCCAACAACATAGAGAAAGGAGTAAACTTTTCGGTTCTGAGAACTCACAGCTTTGTATTTAAATTCCTCACGAATGTCTTCTGCCATTATAGCAGCAGCTGAAAAACCAAGGACAACGACATGAATGGACTGTTCGCTAACTCTAACCACCTCTCCCTCTGTAAAATAGAATCCACACAACAGCAATGACTCAAAAGGTTAAGCAAAATTATCTGCAAGAAAACAGAATCCGCCCATTGATAACTCAAATCATCATAGATTCAAGTTCACTATTTAATACTAAAATCAAAATTTTATCGATCTAGTAACACAAACTTCACTTCAGGAGTACCAACCTAAAACCATCTCTGGTTTTGGATGGAAAAGCAGTAGCTTTGCTTCTAGCCTCACTCCAAAAAAAGGATGAATTCCCGGTAAAATCTTAGCCAAAGTACTTGGGAAATCCGTCACATATGCCAACAGAACACCATCAAACGTTTCATTGAACCTGGTACATCCATCAGAAAAATTTTCTTTTTTTTAAATTAACCACAAATAAAACAAATTTCGACAATGCACCAGAATTTTAAAAATTTAATAAAAATAAAAAACAAATTACCATACAAATTCTAAGAGAATGGAATTCAGGATAAAGTTAATTACTTGAAAAGTTGAGAGCTGATCTCGCGAAGAACGGCATCGGTGATATTTTTGGCCTTGGATGGGTGTAGATATACCACCAAATTGGCTTTCGCCACTTTCAATCCCTCCATTGCTTGGCTTAATAATCCAACTGGAGATTTGCTGAATTTTTCAGCAGCAGAACCCTACATAAACCCTAATTTCGAGATTTAATAGAATCGGGCCTACGAAGGAACAGCGACAGGATCGTGGATCCAAGAAGACACTTTTCATGGCCTATTACATTTTGACGGAATCACTACGGGTGCAATTAACCTACAGATAGTTGGGCTCATCATTTATCAATATTTGGGCCCAACTTGATTGGGCTATTTAATTGTCTACATTTTATCATTGGTGAATTGGGTTTTATTTCTTAGACCGTCATACGTGCCGTTTAATTTAATTTGACAGTCAATAATCCTATACTGTATATTTATTGCATATTGCACACTATTCTCATCCTTTTTTTTTTTTTTGGTTAAAAGTACCTTTACACTCACAAAAATAAATTAATATTTTTTTATGGGTGTTTGGTTTAGGGGAATCAAAGAGGGGAATATGTATAAGTAATAATGACACTTATTATTGATATTTGTAAAATAACTATTACTGTCATTCAATCAAAATAAAAGTGATTAATAGAGGTATCTATGATTCCTCCAAAATACTACTTTATCAAATTCATTAACCCTTTTGGAGGGAATGATACTCATTCTATTACTAAGCTAAACATGGTAGGGGGAATTGTCAAAACCCATACTCATAGTAAAGCTAATGATACTGATAGTGATAGTGATTGAAAAATATGAACCAAATGACTTGTTAGTTTCTCTATGAATGGGACTTAGCAGTAGACTAGTGGATATAAAAGGAACGAAGGGTATCCATTTAACTACCAAGAGTTTCCTTGATACTAGGTAGATCACATAATCTAGGGTTCAAATCTCAAGCTTCGTGGCTTAGCTTATTAGTGTATTTCCACAAGGACACTCTCTCAAATATAGGAAAGTCTAAAATTTAATTTCGTGGTTCTTTCGGTGTTAGTTAATTTCGTGGTTCTTTTAGTGTTAGTCGGCCTTTTAAATGGTGGTTCAAATTCTCTATCTGTTTTTTTTTTTTTTGTAAAACTATATATAATATAAAATTACATGTATCACTAAATGATAAGACGTAATTTCATATAGTTTTACATCGATATGATATAGTTTCATATTAGATACATTTAAACGCTGTAATAAATAAGATAGCACCATGCCATTCAATGTATGTAATGTGAGAGTTTCGGTCCCAACAACATAAAATCAACGAAATGGCCAAAGAGTTAAAGAATAGAAAGATAAAATTAAAAAAAAAAAAACAAAGAAAGATGCTCATTTAGATGGGACAAAATGGAGCTCTCTATTGTCTCTCGTTCTTGATCAATCATCAGAGGAAACAATAAGTGTCTCCCGCTATCCCTACATATAACCCTGCTGTTGTGTTCCCCTCATAGCACGCCCGGTACTTTTTGGCTTCTTTCCTTTTGTCAATTACCAAAACAAGTGGACTCCGTCTCCTATCATGTGTTTGTCTCTCATAATATTCTTTTCTAATTACTACACTTGTTTTTTACCTAATAAAATCCACTCTTGTTTATGTCCACAAATACAATCTTCATCACTCCACTGTTCCATATAAAGTTCCTGCAACATTTTACCCCATCTATCATGAAAAAGTGCATCTCCATTCTCCGGTAATGGACTATCATGATTGCAGCACTTATGCTTTTGTAAATTATAGGTCTCTCAAACCCGGGAATACCTAGGAACAGTTCATCTGTTTCTTGAATGTTGGCATTTCTTCTTTTAACTTCTTGTTCCAAATAATTTCATATTCATACCATGTAACAAACTTAAATAAGAATTTTTTGTAATGAAGGAAATACATGACATGATATGTTTCCTGCAATCAGCGGGAAGAAACCTATCATCCAAAATCAAAGTTCTCTGTGCATTGTGGCCATAAATCAACGATGAACAACTTGTGGTTTGGCTAAAAACTACTGTGCTCAAGCAATTGAATTAGCGATTGACCATTGTTATGCTATTTTAGGATGATGCAACTAGTCGTCCTGACTTATTAGCCAGTGTACACAAAACTTTTACGTTTGAGAGATTGTAAGCAAAAATTATAAAGCCTAAATCATAATTGCAGCATCAAGAAATACTATATAAGATACCTCTAATTTCATCATGTGCGAAATTTTCCAACGAGAAATTTGACAATGTTTAATTTTCATATGCAAATGTGACCAAATCTCGCATCAAAATCTCTACGTTCTAACTCATATACTTTGCGAATGTTTTGGCTTGTGCTTAATGAACTTAATATTTCTTTTTCTAGCAATGTTTGATATTAATTTGTGTATCATCTAGTGTATAAATGATGATATTTTTCTAGCAATGTTATATATTAATTTGTGTATCATCTGAATGATGAAAGCACAGGATGGAGCATAATAATGCTATTGTTCTCGTAATTCAACGTTGCAAATTATCAGATTGACCAAAATTAATCATGAGGAATAAATCCACACCTCAATGATGGAATGGAGAAATCCTCACCCACTGATATGAGTCTCCAGCTGCACATCTCTCACTCTTTTTTTTTTTTTTTCCCCCTTTTTATGTTCTTTTCGTGCATGACTCACTTTTGCAAATTCATTTCCATTTGTAAAGTGATTGCAACAAATATAGCTTTCTCTCAATTCTCTCTCATAAATTTCAAAAAATGTACCCCACATCCACATCCACACCATAATTAAAAGGCTGAAGCCCTGGGGCTCTTCAAATTTACTGGAAAGAATATCAGCTTTAGGTGATAAAAAACGCTACTTAATGCTTCTTTTCTTTTATTTGCACAGTTGCAAAGCGATGAAGGGGACTTCCAACTTCTCATAAAAGCTAAAACAATTAACTTTTCCTAGGCTACAGAGACGATCAAACATAAATCCTTCATTTAAACTTGACAATATATCTGTTTATAGATGGACTTTAAGGCCAAATTTGCCGGTGTTTAGGTTAGGAAATCCTAGTATTTTCTCTGAGGAAGATAAATCCTAGTATTAGCGGTTTCGTGCGATTTCATTTCGGGTTCGCGCTATATTACTGCTCGACTACTTGTACTTTCACGGGAATGCCCCGAATTGCTCATGCCTTATTCGTCTTGGACCCAAGTCAGGGATATCCGTGTCGTGGAAACCAACAGAAGCATGTGCATGCTTGACACGTGTGATGATATCAACGGTGCCGGGATTAAGAGGCGTGGCGAATACCGAAATTGAGGAATAATGTGATGGGATTGCGGCGAGTTTTAATTTCCAAAGGTCTTGAATACTGTGCAAGAGAATTTGTACTAGTATAATAAATCGCAAGTTGCTATGGATGCGTGTGTCATACATACATATATATATATATATGTGTGTGTGTATATATATATATGTATCTGTATAGATGTATATGTATACATATATATGTATGTATATATGTATGTATATGTGTGTGTGAATCATCTACCTCACTTTCATGATGCTGTGCATCCTGTCCATGTAAATTACATTGTATGTGTCATTTTAGGATTACTTAGAATTAAGGTGACTCAAATAGCAGCTGAGCTTCGCACCTTTTTGTTCTTTTATTTTAGTGCAGGTTGCTAGGAAAATATCTCAATTTTATTCTTCTCTATCTATATCCTATTTGTTCCTAAAAAATTAAATCATAAATGCTAGGTTCCTAATTTTTTTAATTTTTTCTTGTGCGCCTTAAGAGCACATGTTAAAACACAAAAAAAGTATATATATGAAAACGTTATAAAACTTTATATTGTCACATATGCTCTAAATAGTGTCCACTTTGTGCCAAAAAAGAGTGACACAAAATTTACCTTTTATTCTATGTCTTTCAAGATAACATAAGGCTACTATATTAATAATGTGTCGAAGGAGAAAGAAAGAATGAAATGATAAAAGGGAATCCCACTTTATCGCAAAACATATTTTAAAATCTTAATATTATGACTTAATAAAGGGATGATAGAATTGAATCTCACTTTATTGCATAACATATTTTAAAATCTTCAGATTATGAGTTACTATATCATTTCTTTTCTTGATGTCCCATGCATGGTCCGTTCTCACGCTAATTGCGAGTGTTTGCTGTCATTCTCATGAAAATTTGTGTTTGCAATGTTTCACAACATGATCTATAAAGTAGAAATGCTTCTGGTTTGTTTATCTTCCTCTAAACATTCTTTCAATTGAAAAAAAAAACTTTAGCATTATTAGGAACTTTATTTGTGTTTGGTGCGAAAATAAAGCAGTTTCGGTAGTAACAGGCGCCAGTCACAAATTTGTCGTCAACCGCACGCGTGACCGAACGGTCAAATATCAGACGCGAAAGCACAGTGAAAAAGTAGCCCCCCATGGAAAAGAGAGAGATCCCACGAAGAAATTTGAATTGAAAAATCATCCCAAAAAGTAATACAAAGTCGTAGAAACTGAATCTTGATTCTTGAAAAACATTTACTTCCAACTGCCATGAAGAAGAGCATTTCCTCGATATGTGCAATTTTGCACTCTTAATCCCTTATGTTCATTTTTATTTTTATTCAGTTTCTCATGTTTGAAACCAAAACGCATATCTCTTTTTCATCCTATTTTGGTTTCTGATGTTTTAGTATTACAAATTAATATCTAGTCCTTTATGATTCTAAAATGTTATTACTCTCTTAAGACAATAAACATACAGAATTAAAAACACAGGTTTTGTAGATAAAGTTATAAAAATGTGTCAACATGAAACAAGAGGTATTAAATTTGATCCATTGCAAAAGATAAAGAGACCAAATAAATTAAAGTTAAAGCACAAGGAGCTAAAACCAGTGAATCTGTGATACGATAGTACAATACTAGACTCATAGTTCTAGCAATCTTGATTACAAATTGAACATTCTGCAAAGAGTAATTTCTCACTCGATCTTGTTCAAAAAAGGGTTGTTGCATCTGTTGCCTCCGCGTCATCTTTTATACCATAACAAACAAAAAGATTCATTGTTCGTTATTCAAAGTGATTGGTCTCAAAATACCAAATTAAAAAAACAAGGGGCCGAAGTGAAACTAATATAAAACTTGAGGATTAATAGTCAAATTCTCTCCCTCGATATCCATGTGCTAAAATGCGCCTCCCAACAGTCTTATTCCGAACGGGCACTCCCTCCATTTCTTTAATTCGAAACTATAAAAAAAAATGAAAAAAATTCAGAGATTTGTATTTTTATCTGCTATTACATCAGTGCACATATATAAGAAACGGTGATGATATTCGTCAAAGGAGAAAAAAAAAAAAAAAAAAAAAAAGAGAAACGGTGATGATGTAGTAGTGCATACTTTTAGTTATTAAATTCTGACTCAGTCGATTTCGTGCTGGTTTAGCTTTCCTTCAGCTGCATTCACCCCATTTTTATTTACTTGTCACAAAAATTATTCATCAGATGCCTAAAGCTGCAAAGGAATCCACCTATATTCAGCGTATACAAGCAGGTACTGGGTAAGAAAATGCATTCACATCAATCCTTTTCAGTTTTAAGCTTATTTAATCAATCCAGAAAGGAAAAGATCAGAAAAACCCCAGTAGGAAATGGGCTTTCTTTAAGAGAAAAGTTTGTGTTTTTAGTAAAAAAAAAAAAAAAAGTTTGGAACTTTTTGTCTATTATGTTGAAATGAGAGAGACAAAGGGGAGAAGGCAAAGAAGGGGGGAACTGAGCTTGGGATGAGGTTGTTTCAAAGCTTTGAAGAGGAGAATCAGAATGATGATCACTTCCATTGAAAGGTCGGTTTCTTTTGGGATAGATAGAAATAGAAAAGAGAAAGGAAAAAAACAGAAAAAAGGGAATCAAATGCACACCTGATAAATGATAATTCGACCACTCACTACCGTTTAGTCACGCTTTGATCCGCGTGCTTTGGTGCAAACTGACTGGCCCCGACCTTTGCCCTGCCCTGGACCCTCTTCTTCTTTTTTATTTTTTTATTTATTTTCAAACATTGCCTTTTGCTGTGATGGGGTTAGTGATGAGAGAAGCCCCACTTAGATTTTTCAGTACCTTTTTGCAGCGCTTTTGTTCCTTGGTTTTGGATTATTTGGGCATGCTCTCTTTCTCTCTCAATTAGATACTTTTTCTTTTTTTTTTTTTTTTTTTTCACATAGGAGTAGTATTACTTAGATTCTCTGACGAGCTTTGGTCACTTGTTGGTCTTTTGGCTTATTCCTCAGTTTCTCCAAGAAATGTAGACGTGTTTGTTGGTGCCTATTGATAAAGTTAAGGAAGTAAGAAGAAGAATATGAAGAATTATGTGATCTCATGGTGTGTTAGTGGTGAGAATTATGGTCCTGCTATTTAGTTTGTATTGCTTGGAATGGGTGGAAAGGCTGGTACTTTTTGAGTTGTGGACACCAGTTACATGGCTAATTAAACCGGAACTTTCTGTTTTGATTAAAACGTTGGGTTCATGAAGCAAAGATGAGTTCTTTTAGTGTGTTATTGGGTTGAAATAGAAGAGAAGATCGGCCAAGATGGGTGCTGTTGAAGAGAATATCAAAGCAGCAGGTTTGGTTCCTGGAGTGCAGAATAGTCTACTTGAGGAGGTAAAATTGCTGAAGGAAATGCAGGAACATTCTGGTTAGTTCTTTATGCTAATTCTTTTGTCCTCATTTTCTTAAATATGTATAATGAATTCATCATTTGCGACTTGAAAGTCAGGTACTAGGCTTAGGTTAGTCTTTGACATTCCGTCTTTAGCATGTAATAGTATTCTTTGTTGAACTTGAATTACCATAGGAATCAGACAGCCAATAAATTCGGAGCTATGGCATGCATGTGCTGGTCCAATGGTGACGCTGCCTCAGGTGGGAAGCCTTGTGTATTATTTCCCACAAGGTCACAGTGAGCAGGTCCGTAGTTCTTTCTGTACTAACCTTAACATAGTTACCATGTTGAAGAACACGGTGGTACGCTGTTTGTTTTCAGTTTTGCAGTTGTATTAATTGTACTACTTTTCTGGTGTATATTTTATATGCTTGGGTTTTGGCACTCTTTTATGACTGGGGAAGTGATTCATTCCAAAATTCAACTGAACTCTACTTTTCAGGAGATGTTCTTAGAGGTGGGGAAAGGCTTTCAGTTAAAACACTAAAAATGAAACAGAAATAAGAAACCTTTAAGCTCACAATGGTTATTTATAATTGCTTGGTCAAAAGCACCTCTGAGGTCTGAGAAATTTCTGACAGATTGGGGAATGATGTCGATGAAACTACTAATCTAATTTAGACAATGTATATGATACCTTGGCTGCAGGCTTCATCAATTATTGAAGTATAGATTTGGTGTTTTGAATTTTTAATCTCTCATGCTAGATACAATATCTTTTGGACTTTCATATTTTAAGAACTCTCTTGGAGTATGATCACTGCAATGGATAACTAAACTGAAAATAGATTACTTACGCTATCATAGCTTAAGAACTCTCTTGGAGTATGATCACTGCAATGGATAACTAAACTGAAAATAGATTACTTACGCTATCATAGCTGAAGTATCAGGAGTTCAATGTGATTTTCAATCAATCAATAGGTTAATATATGCAGTACCTTTGGATTCTTTTCTGAATTACTGAGTTGTTTTATGTGTTACACATTGACTTACTGTTTTCTTGTGCCAAGCTATTGACTATGGCACTGTTTGCATATTAAATCTATAGCATATTTTCGTTTTTTTCTTGCCTGTCAATTATGTCCTATGCTCTGTCTGGGCACAGTAGTTGTTGGGGGCTAACGGGCTTTTGAATTCATTGAAACAGGTGTCAGTTTCAACAAATAGAACAACTTCCTCTCAAATCCCAAACTATCCAACTCTCCCCTCTCAACTGTTGTGTCAAGTCCACAGTGTTACACAACATGTATGTCCTCTAAGAGATGTTTTTCTGAACCACTCTACATAAATTCTTTGCGTGCTTTT
>CM045568.1:23708711-23751033 GCA_024721245.1 Mitragyna speciosa
TTTTTTATATCAACTTTACACCTATAAGTTCAATATTGTTAGAAGCTTGTTTGAGTTAACTTAAACACGTGGGTTCATCTTGAAAAAACTCACCAAAAATTATATTTCATATGTCCTTGAGTTATTTTGATACATGATCCTATATGTTCCTACCTCTATATATTACATATAGCTTCTAATATCTTAACTAATCTTTAGGGTGAGAATTTTGTTATGTTTAAGAGACAAAAGTGTAAAAATTAGAGACAAAAAAATATAAAAACGTTATATTTAAAGGCAAAAAAATTTAAATTGGTAGATACACTTGATACAAATTAATTAGAATGGACAACCTTAATAAAGAATGAAGAAGAAAGATTAACAAAAAAATTAATTAGAATGGACAACCTTAATAAAGAATGAAGAAGAAAGAATAACAAAAAAAAAAAGGAAAAAGAAAATTACTTTGATGACAGAGACATGGCCTTCGCTTATATTGTTTATGTTGGAAAAAAATTACATGGACTAAATCTATAAGTGAAACCCATAAACCTTATAATTCAGAATGATCCACATTAACTATAAGATGGGCTCTTAGTGGGTTATGGTGTAAGTTATATGCAAGTCATGACTAATGTAGATAATTTTGAATTACACGGCAAGAGAGCCATGTAAGTATTTTCCCTTTATGTTGGCATGCTTATTTCTCAAGAGCTTGGGTTTACCGATGTGATTGTGACATTGGCATTGGGTGGGTGGACTACCGTCATCAGGCCGGGGCTTTCACGACCCTGGCCGATAGCCCCTCCCTTTGCAGGAGGTTTTCGTCTACTGGTAGAGCGGGACTGAGAGCAATTTGAAAGAGGCGAGTCAATCGTGCCATCTGTAGCAGGATTTCGTCTACTCAACCTCTTGAGCCATTTGTCGCAGATATTTCATCTGATCAGCCTCTTCATCCATATGCCGCTCTTGAGTGTTCATACTCTCACATTGGCAATTGACCGGCGTCTAATGTTTTGAAATCTGAAGGATTTTCTTTTTCTTTTTCTGCTATTATATGATTGCATCATTGTTCGTTGTTTTGTTGGTGCTTGTTTTTGACTTTGTTTCCCTATATGATAACATAGTGGGAAAGTAGTTAGATTTTCAATTATACAAGATATTGAATGGAAAGATCAGTTTCCATCCACAATCCATGAAATGGAATGATAGCAATACAATATGTGGTTTATGGAAAAAAAAAATGATCTTCCTGACTTTCTATTATTCCTCTCTTTGAATTTGGAAGGATGTTAAATATAATGAAAGTGAGGTTTGACAAAAATAAATAAATAAATAAAAATGAAAGCATGTTGGAATTACAATATTGAATTACTTATGATATATAAAATAATTTTTTCCTTAAACTTTTTTTTTTTGAAGTCTGTATTATAAAAACTACACCTAAATATGTTTGAGTATTAAAGGCAAGTATGTTTGTGTATGTAATAATTTAAATAAAAAAAGAAAGAAAGGCCATCAACGAATGTTTTAGTAATTTAAGAATATAGAACAAAAGTCCATGGGATTAGAAGAAATTATCAGAAAATTTGTGTTATCTACTTAACAATTCATTCGTGGAAAAACCCAAGTGGGAAAAACTTTGTGTTCGCAGACATCGTCAATATAGTCGGTTCAGTTATTCTTATCACAAGATAAAAACAAGAGTGTTTCGGATAATGCACGACTTGATTTCTAAGCAAATAACCAAAGTGTAGAAATCTGACAATACTTGCATTTAGTTTGCAATATATAATCAAATGCAATATATAATTACAAAGATATACCTTAAGTTCCTCAGAAGATACCATTGATCCGCTTACAAGTTTTCTATTTTCCTTTGTCCAGACATTGCCCTTTTGCAAGGATTGAAGATAGGAGGTTATCACAAATAGAAATGAAAGCATAAAATTTGGTAAAATCCACATCATATTATTATTATTGAAATGCAAGAGTCATACTGTAATTGAATAAAAAGGGAATAAGTACATGTAATCATGACATAACTCCAACAAAACTCAGTAATTTGCTCTAATTAAAAAAACATATCTATTCCTCATGGATTAAAAAAATGCGGAACACCGAAAACGGCGGTGATCGAAAAAAGCATAATAGGACACGTTGACTCGTGTCAGTTTCCTTCCTTCTGTTATTTATTCATTAGCGTAAAGACAAGGCAGTCAGCTAAATAGCTTAAAAGAGTTGAGGCTGATTGCACATGTGTCTCAGAAAATCATCAATCAATTCAATATTGAGCATAAATGGATCATCAAAACATCAACCAGTTTGACAACTACTATCAAAGGTTTTTTTTTTCGCAAACAAGCAAACAAACAAATAAAATAAAAATGGCTTTAAAATATTAAAAAAAAGCTGTCAATATCATCGTAAACAATTTTTGTTTATTACTCTTAAAATTCACTTTATTTATGTTGCAGGCGTTGGACTGTACCGAATATTGTTCATCATGGGACAACTAACCATGCGTATGTATTAGCAGCCCATGTAATGCATTAGGGTAGGGACTAAAAGTTATGCATAAATTGGGATTAACATCTCATGGGAATGTATAAATTGAAACTTGCGCCAAACGCTACCCCTCCGCAGCCAAAAATCTTGCAAATCGTTATTTTCACGCCACCATAAGGCCCAGACTCTACCATAATTCAGATAGCAACAGTTGCTCCTTGGCAGTTTTGTAACCATTTGTTTTTGTCCAAATTTATACTCCATTTTCCTTTCCTTAACATAAATGTCCTAAATTTATTGTTATTCATCGACACATGTACGCTTCGGGATCCATCCCACATCCCAATCGTCCACCGAAAAGTACCTAATTCTTCATTCCTGTCCCAAAATTCCTAGTGTTCCGTTCTAAACTATTCCACTTTGGCCGCAACTTCCTCAACTTTTCACCGTTCCTTGCCACCCTTCACGTTAGTGAAGCTTATTGTACATAATTTGTTCTTCAATCTGTCAACACCTCATCAATCAATCTGCTTAAATATATCTTGGCAACCTAAAATATTCCCGTTATGACTTTAATTGAATTAATTCGAGCCGTGTGTGAATGCTATTTAGCTACAGCCCTCTTTACTTTAAGTTGAAACTAACATGGAAAAACTTAGAAAATCCTTCAAATACCGTCACTCTTCTTCTTCTACTCCAACAGATCAACCTCATCTCCTAGAAGACCAGCGTTTAGGCCTCTTAAATCAAACGCAAAATCTTAACTTCTCCAACACAAATATGTCGTCCGCTCCTGCTCCCGTCGGCGGCGATTCATCCGATCAAAACGACGTCATCATCAAAATCAACCCCAGAGGAGGAGGAGGAGAGCGAGAACCCACCATTATTAACAAGAAAACCGAACTGACGGCTACTTCTTCTTCTAGCCAGGCCCAGACCCAGATGAGTAATAACGAAAATGCTGCTAAAAATACTACCAATAATATCTGGAGAGACTCAAGTTACGTTTCTTCTAACGATTTAGCCATGAAGGCCATTGCCAATAACAGTAAAGATTTCGACTTTGTAACCGAATCGCCGTTATCTCAACGTTCTCCGTTATCTAAGATACTGGAAAGTCCTAATGATTGCGGCCAGTTAGCTCCCAGGGAGGTTAGAGTATCTTTTAACGAAAATGTAGCTGACCCGGTTCGCCGCCGTTCTAATGCTAGCGGCGGTATTGGGAGGAATGGTGAACCGGAGGAGGTGTTGGTTTGCAGCGGGAACTATTCTTTTAGGAAAAAATCGAGTCTTTTGATGACAAAGACGAAGTCGAGGCTGTTGGACCCACCGGAGCGAGATCAGCGGTCCCAGAGGATGATGATGAATTCAGGGGTTTTGGGGAAAGCTAGTGAAATTGACGAAGATGACCCTTTCTTGGAGGATGATTTACCAGAAGAGTACAAGAAGATGAAGTTCAGCACCCTGACTATGCTTCAGCTGGTGAGTTTGGTTTTGATTGTTGCAGCTTTAATTTGTAGTCTTACTATTAGAGTATTGAGGAAAAAGACTGTTTTTGAGCTTCAGTTGTGGAAATGGGTACTGATGGTTTTGGTGTTAATTTGTGGGAGGTTGGTTTCTGGATTGGGAATTAGGGTGGTGGTTTTCTTTATAGAGAGGAATTTTTTGTTAAGGAAGAGGGTTTTATATTTTGTCTATGGATTGAGGAATGCTGTCCAGAATTGTGTTTGGTTGGCTCTGGTTTTGATTGCTTGGCAGTGCATTTTTGATAAGAAGGTTGAAAGGATAACAGATGGGAAGATTTTGCCTTATGTGAATAGGATTTGGGTGTGTCTTCTGGTGGGAACATTGATTTGGCTTCTTAAGACCTTGCTTGTTAAGGTTCTGGCTTCGTCATTTCATGTAAGTACGTTTTTCGACCGGATTCAGGAGTCTTTGTTCAATCAATTTGTCATTGAGACATTATCCGGGCCACCGTTGATTGAGTTTCAGCAGGAGCAAGAGGAGGAGGAGAGACTATTGGCTGAGGTTCAGAAGCTTCAGAATGCTGGTGCTAAGTTGCCTGCTGATCTCAAGGCAAATGTGTTGAAGGGTGGAAAACTAATTGGAACTCCTCGCAAGAGTCCTATGTCTGCCACTGCGATGTCTGCAAAAAGTCGGACTTTTTCCACAGTGATGTCCAAGAAGGAAGAGGAGAAGGGTATCACGATTGACCATTTGCACCGGCTAAATCAGAAAAATATTTCAGCTTGGAATATGAAGAGGTTGATGAACATTGTTCGAAAGGGGTTCTGTCAACTTTAGATGAGAAATTGCAGGACTCAGCTGGTGAGGATGAGACTTCTGTGCAGATCACCAACGAGAACCAGGCGAAAGCTGCGGCCAAGAAGATATTCTGCACTGTAGCAAAACCTGGGTCTAAGTAAGTTGTTTATCTGGAGTAGACATTTATAGTGCTAATTTTCTGCTCAGCTTTGACGTCTTGATAGGTAGTTTCCATGTGAATTCTTTCCTTGACGGTTTCCTGGCTGGATTGTCTACTAATGACTGGAAAATTTTTCTGTATCATGTTGGTTCCTGTATTTGGTCAACTATTACACATGAGAGCTGCTAAATTGGATAAACTATGGCATCTTTAAACTGAAATTTTTGACAGAAGAACAATGTGTTGAAAGAAAGCAGGAAAATTCACACTGTCAAAACTGAAAATGCTGTTATTTTTGTTTCCAAGGCTTAAAACACATTGGTAATCCTAGTGAATCATTTCTCGAATTTGCTAGTAAAATAAATTCCAGCATGCCGTATATTTTTTCACCACAGATACTTGTAAGTCCTGGCCAATATTTCGCTCTTTGAACATTTCTCTTATTCAGGAAATATTGTTTTATTTATAGATTTGTCCATCTGGAGGATTTGATGCGTTTTATGAGGGAGGATGAAGCTTTGAAGACAATACGGCTCTTTGAAGGAGCAAATGAAGGCAAGGGGATTAGTCAATGGGCCCTAAAGAATTGGGTGGTAAGTGATGTTATCCAATTACTTTAGCCAAGTTACAAAAGAGTGACTAAGATCTCCATTGTTTGTTTTCTTTCATCATACGATGCATCAGATTATGCTCCAATTACTAAGTTCCTTAGAGTTTGAAACTATTGTATTCAAGTTTAATTCCTAGTCAGATGCAATAAATTTATTTTCCCATATGCTATTGTGATAAACATGAGAATACTCAAGTATAATGACAATAGGATATTCCAATAACCTTTTCAACGTATTGTTGATGTGATTTCTGTATCTTGACCTTTCTATATGTGGATAATAAGTGAAAATTTCAATATATTCACCATCTATTATCAAGAGATGTGACTGTCAGCCTACTTTTGTTTTATCTGAAGCTTCCCTACCTTCCTATTCCATCTTAGGCGGGTAGGTCCCAAGTATATATATGGTTGTGACATTTCTATGTGCTATTTGTGGCCAACGTGATAGTATATGCAAATTCTTCCTGCAGGTCAATGCATTTAGAGAGCGGAGAGCCCTTGCTTTGTCTTTGAATGACACAAAAACCGCTGTAAACAAACTGCACCAAATGTTGAATGTTCTTGTGGCAATACTCATCATAATTAGCTGGCTTCTCATACTCAAAGTTGCAACTACCCATTTCTTCATCTTTTTGAGCTCTCAGCTTCTGTTGGTGGTGTTCATGTTTGGGAACACATGCAAGACCACATTTGAGGCAATTATCTTCTTATTCGTGATGCACCCATTTGATGTGGGTGACCGTGTTGAAGTTGAGGGTGTTCAGGTTAGAATTTCATCCCATTTCTAAATTTTGTTTCTTTTTCTTTTTTCTCCTCTTTTTGGGTACATGATCTTCTTCTGAAGTAGAAACCTCCTTTTTTTTTTTTTAATTTTAGAAATTTAATATTTGTTAGATATAACTGGTAAATTCCCATTTTCTGAATTTCAGATGGTAGTTGAAGAGATGAATATATTATCAACAGTTTTTCTGAGGTATGATAACCAAAAGATCGTATATCCGAACAGTGTCTTATCAACGAAGCCCATCAGTAACTACTACCGGAGTCCAGATATGGGAGATGCAATTGATTTTTGCATTCACATTTCAACTCCTATGGAAAAGATTGCTTTGATGAAGGAGAGAATAACCAGGTGTGATTGGGCTGTCCCTTATCTTTCTAGTGTTAACCTTTTCCCTTTCATATGTTTTGCAGACAAATGGTTTTGTTTTTTCTCAAGGTTTACAGATATTATCAGTAACCTAAAACTCATACAAGAGTTATGCATGATCAACATTTTTGTTGTGTGATAGTCATTTGTTTTGATGTCGCCTTTTTTCGTGCCTTTAGTAAGCACTCAATACTAATTTTTACTCATGACTAAGTTCTAGTTTTCTAATTGGGTGTTTAGAAATCTCTACTCTCTACTTTTTCTTATCTTTTTTTATTTGCTTGGTACGTGGAAGATGTGCAGTTTTAGTAAATATCTATCATTTCTTACAAACAAAGATTCCCAACAAGCTTCATCTGTTTTGATTGGCTAAACTTGCAGGTATATTGAAAAGAAAAGTGACCATTGGTACCCAGCTCCAATGATAGTCATGCGGGATGTAGAGGACTTGAACAGGCTGAAATGGTCAGTATGGCTTTCTCACACAATGAATCACCAAGACATGGGTGAAAGATGGGCAAGGAGAGCTCTTCTAGTTGAGGAGATGATCAAAATTTTGAAGGACCTCGATATAGAATACCGCATGCTACCCCTTGACGTGAATGTACGCAACATGCCAGCTTTGACTTCTAGCAGAGTTCCCTCAAATTGGACAGTTTGCTCTGGCTGAGCTCATGCAAAAACTAGTGCAAAAGAAAGTTGGATGCATCCTGGTCAACCTTTCTATTATGTCGTATGGAGAGAATACTGAACGCTAGATTTAATAGCATTACAAACATGCATACATTCTTGACAGATGTGTGCATAATTACCTTGGATGGTTATAGAGGCATTAATCAAGGACTATTTAACAACGGCCAATACATGTTGGTAGATTTTGTACATAATCTAGTACTTGGTGTTTGGATTTTACATATTTTTTGTTGTTAACTTCATTTTTTATATATTTATGGCTTATCGTTTTGGAAATAACGCACATAACTCCTCTTACAGAAATGTGGTCACAATTGAATTTTGCGGTCATCACATTTTCATTTTTTTTTCACTATCTCTAATTGTAATCTTTCTAAGACTTAAATTTTCTACTTATTGCTGCTTAGCAGAAATTTCGTACTCTTCATGTCTTTTGTTTTTAGTATATGAAATAAAGGTAGATCCGAACCGTATAACTTACAGCTTCAAGAACGGTTTTTCTAACTCAAGATGGATTGAAATTGCAGCTTGTTGCATCACCGGAAAGCGGCCGACATGCTATTTAAATTGTACGAGTCTCCTTTTGGTCTCGGGTAGTGGCTTACTTGGGGAAACCTTTTTCTGAAGTACCTTTGGGCTAAGCGAATTTGGGGCACCACAAGTTTCGTTTATCACGAGTTGATGGTCATGATTTATTGTAGCAAAATAGATGGTTGAGATGTTGCCATGTGAACGAAATTTGAACCTAAAAAATGCCAAAAACGAGGTGATTTTAGAGAGAAAATCGATTGCATTAAAATGTTGAGGAATTATATCAAAATATTAAAGAGTTACATCAAAATGTTAAAGAATTATATGACCACCAATTTGTGAGAAATAGCCAATGACCAAATTGTGAGGCCCCATAGCCTGGGCTAAGCATAGGCTGAAGTGTCGAATCTATGTACTTGACAGTGCTAATTTAACTACATTACTAATATTTTTAATCACTCCAAGCAAAATTATCACAGTGCTTTGAAATGAGATGTTATGCTCCTTGAAGGTTTGATTTGTCTTCCTGAACAAGTAACAACTGGGATCAGGGTTGACAAAAGATTAGTTGCTCATGATGGATGATATCGGAGAAACAACTTTAGGAATATTTGTTATTATGGTGATGTTTAACTTTAGGAATATTTGTTATTATGGTGATGTTGAATGAACACGGAAAAATGTCGTATGAAATGAGTATATTGTATCAAGTATTATTTCGTTGTAACCATTTCTTTTAAGCTCAAACACTCCAGCTTGGCTCTTTTTATTTTCAAGTTTAAAAGTGGAAATAAACCGCTTCTTAGTTCTTTTTACTACTTTTCCTGTAAGAAAGCTTGCGTTGATTTTCTGTTTTCTAAACAGTATCAAATGTGTTTCAAGTTGTGAATCAGATTCCGAAACCATGATTAAAGGTGATTTAAGATGTAACTTGAAGTGGCGTGGGTGGTTCGAAAGCATCACAAAAGCAAAAGGGCACTAAAGTCATTTACCAGGATTGCTATCACTTTCAAAATTAAACAGAATCTGTTCACTTACGCATTGAGGGACCCTTTTATCAGTCTCGCAATGAGTGAGTATTGCGTGCAACACGCGCGCCACGTGGCGTGCCACGTGGTGCACTAGAACCAATCACACATCGCCAAATAATACAAGGTATGACCCACCATTACTACGTGGCGATAAATTATTGATTCTAATACACCACGTGACAATGCACGTGGTGCATTGTATACTTTTCAGTCTCGCAATTCAAAAAGGAATGTCTCTTAAGTAGTACTTTCAGATGACCAGAATCCTGTGCATACGCCACTGAAGGCTCCGTTCTATTTGTGCTACCAGCTGGACAAAGTTCACTGTGTTCCTTATTTGTCATTGATAAGAGCTTACAAAAATGGCATAGCAATCAGCTAAAATCATCATTATAACGCTCGAATTCCCTTGTCCGCAAAAAATTCTATCCAAATTGATCAAATCTAGAGACTCTGCTTTTTGCATTTATTGCTTTATTGGCAGAGATATTTGTGTTCCAAAAAAATATCTTCAATTGATCATAATGAAAATGTACAGATGTAGTAAACTAATAAAGGTACTAGCATTCTTCATGCGTTTCTTTTTCCTTTTTTTTTATTTATTTAGTAAAGAATGCAATGTTTCTTATGTGAGGTGCTTTGACGTTCACTACTTTTCTGAGTTTGAACCTGATGCTTTCCTTGTTCGAACAAAAATTATTCATTTCAAGGACGAGATTCTGACAAACATGTCTTCTAAAAGAAGCAGTAGTCTATTGAAAGGCAAAAAAGTTGATAGTTTTTTGGATGCTACTCCTATTAGTATAAGCACAATCTGGGGTTATTAGTATGAAACAAAGAGAATTATCGTTCAGCTCAAAGAAGAACGAAGAAGTGATGGAAAGCAGTTCTCATGTTACTGTCCGACAAAATGAAAAGTTGTTTGTCAAACGTTTTAATTCGAGGCTAGATGCCCTGAGATGGGGTAACAGCCAGGAAGATGAGGATTGGTTGTTGGATGAAGATGTTTTGGCGGGAATCAGCCCAAAGAGGAAGAATTTCTTGACCCTATTCCAATTAGTGAGTCTGGTGCTGGTTGTGATTATACTAGTATGTACTCTTTCAGTTGCTAAACTAAAGAAGACCAAGCTCTGGGATCTTCCACTATGGAAGTGGGAGATACTCATTTCTGTTATAATTAGCGGTCATTTGGTCACAGGTTGGGGGGTGAAGATAGTTGTCTTTTCCATTGAGCAAACTTTTGTTTCAAAAAGTATGCGTGTTCTGTATTTTGTGTATGGCATGAAGAAGGCTGTTCGGCGTTGCATTTGGTTGGGACTAATCGTGATTGTTTGGCATTACTTGGTGGCTGAAAAAATGGGAATGCAGACACAAAGCAAGGTTTTAACGAGGGTATCCAAGGCTTTGCTCTGTCTTGTGGTAGGCTCTTTAGTCTGGCTTGTTAAAGTATTCCTTGTTAAGGTCCTGGCTTCATCCTTTTATAATAACACCTTCTTTGAACGGGCTAAAGGGTACTTGTTCAAGCTATACGTGATAAAGAAGTTGTCTCCAACCCCAGGGGCGCATGGCCAGGAGGAAAGGGTGAACGTAAGGGGCAAGACAGAGCAAAAGGATCTTCCTCAGTTTCTCAGGCGGTTTCCTAAAAGTAAAGATCAGGTAAGCTCCACGGATAGACGGCGTAAACTGGCTCAGAATAAAGCATCAGCTAAACTGCTGAAGAGGTTGATCAAACTCCGCAGTGGCTTGCTACATGGACTCTCCACCCTGGACGAGGTTCTACCTGATTCAAGTGATGATGAGGATGAGAAATCATTGAGTAGCAAAGTAGAAAAAGTTGCTAAGAAGATATTCAAAAATGTTGCTCAGGATTCTGGGTAAGTAAATGATTTGCTCCTAATTATGTTATGTGTAGTAGCCTCGTTCTAAAAAATTTATGTTCATTAGTTGCCATAGTAATCTTGCTTCAAGTTATCACTTTGACTGACCGGTCTGCTTTATCTTTAGAAGATCCATTGACCCGGCGCGGCTGGAGCAATATATGGGAGCAGATAAAGCATCGTCGGCCATGCGTCTGTTTAAAGAAACAGCAGAAACCGGGGACATCAACGAGCAATCTTTCACCCGTTGGATGGTAAACATTACGTGTTACTTATCTTACAGTTCAAGTTCTTAAGTATTTGTTTTACTATCATTCATTTTCTGCATTGAGCTTCGCGACCAGATAACTGAGCTTTTGCACTTCAGTTTAATTTGAAAGCTGGTTTGAGTTATTTTGGAATATGCTGGACTTGGATGCAAAAGTGATATGTTCCATTATGTTCCTTGTTCTTCGTAGATTGATGCGTTTAAAGAGAGAAGAATTCTTCAGTTTTCCCTTAGTGATGCAAAAACTGCAGTGGATGAGCTGCACCATCTGATGGATGCCATAGTATTCATCATCATAATCATAATATGGCTCCTCATTTTTGAGCTTCCAATAGCTCATTTCATTGTTCTCATCAGTTCCCAGCTTCTTTTGGTGGGCTTCATCTTTCAGAACACCTTAAAAACAGTATTTGAATCTATTATATTCTTATTCATCATGCACCCCTACGACGTAGGTGACCGTTGTGAAATAGACGAGGTGCAGGTAACGACTATCTGTCCAATTGACCAATTATGCGTTCATATATACAAATGTATCAATTTACATCTATTCTCTCTTTAAAAGTATGGTGAGTCTTAATTGTTTTGGAGTCTTTGCATTTTTTAGTGTTAGTTTTCTAATATGCCTAAAATACCCTTATGTGCTATTATATTATATTAATGTATTCTAAGTGTAGTAGAGTTACAAAACTCTTCACATTCCCTTGTGAAGTTCATTGAATTTAAATTTTGCTGTTAACTAAAATAAAACAATTCTCCATACAAAAAATCTTTATCTACACTTCAATTTAATCCTCGAGAGATTGATAATACCAAGAAACTTTGATTTTTGTTCATAATTTAGTTTTGACTTATTAAAAGTAAAGGATGATGATTAATACAAATTAACTGCAAATTCAAAGAAAACGAGCAATGTACTAAATTGCACTAAATTATGTTAATAAATTATAACATAATTTCAAATTTTATTAAATTATTATAGGATTCTTTTTTAACAAATAGGTTGTTACAAAAAGATAATACATTAAAATTTGGGTTATGAATAAGCACTCCACTAGCAAGTTACTTTTCGTTTGGTGATTGATAAAATAATTCAAAAAATTGTATATATAGTTCAAAGTTCAAAAACCAAATTGCATACTATCTAAATGGCTCATAAGTATTGGCTTTTACAATCTATGGAGGATGAAAAGGATTTTAGGTACATGTTTCTAACGTAAAATTTAAAATACAAAGAGGGCTCATAACAAAAAATGTACAAGATGTAGGATTTTCCTTAATGAAAATGGAAAATAATTGGAAGAGTACTATTAATGTTGCCTCCTAATTTTACTTGTGAAAGAACCCCTTTAATTTCATTTTTTTGAAAAAAACTTCTTCAATAAAACAAGGATTTAAAAATTTAAAAATACATAAAAAATTATTTGTAAAGTTGATTTCATAAATGAAATAAAATAAGATAATATATGATATACTTGTATAAAAAAATGAAGTTTGCACATCAAAAATATAAAACAAATTTACTTGATTGTGATGGATCTTTTTTCACATAAAAAAAATGATATTTTGCATCATTTAGAAAGCAATTAAGTTAATTTTGTGAAATTCTTTTTTAAGTCTTTTCTAGCCATGTTAAAAATCTAATCTCGCAAATGATTATAATTCAAAATTTACTAATTTGATCATACTAATTGAATAAAGAACTTGAATCCTAAAAAGAATAAATATGTATATTATTTACAACTATATGGATAAATAAATAACTGTTCTTAGAATCCAATGCTTTCTTTCACCAAATTAATAATTACCATTACGATATATGGGATTTTAAGTATACCTTTGAGTTGACATATTAAAAATAAATTAAAAAGTAAATAGCTTTTAAGTATAATCATCAATATTTTAGAGAAAGAACTTCAAAATCTTTTAAACAACATTATTTTGTAAATAAAAAACTTATAATTTAAAATTTTGAATATAATGATAGTTGAGCATACAATACGTGTACAAAATACCTTAGTGTCAGTTTTAGTATCATAATGCTATTATCTGCAAAGTTTTAAAGAAAAAATTCAAATGTTTTGAGGTTAGGACTTGAAATTCAAACCATGTATTTCAACAAAAAAGTTTTAAGAAAATAATAATATATAATCCATTTAACATGGTATTTAGAAAATTATATAAAAATTTTAGTGTTTAAGAAGTATTATATTTTAAAATAACTTTAATTATTACAATTTAAAACTTGCACCTACCAAGTGCAACCTATGTTCGTTTAGATAACCATAAACATTTAAACATAAATTATGTTTTGAAAAAAGAAGAGTTATTCTTTTTTGACTATATACGAAATTAATTAAATAAAAATGTGACTTCATGCAATGTAAGAGAAAGAGTTGTTAATTAGATATTATCTCCTACTTAAGTTCTTTTTGTCTTTTATTTTTGGGACTATTTATGAAATAAAATTTAAATAGAAAAAAGAATGTGACATTGTCCAATGCTTATGATGATCAAGAGTTATGAATCTTATTAAGTAAACTCTCCTAAAGTATATCTTTTGTATTGTTTTTGAAATTTATCCTTTTTTTATTATTAATAAAAATAAATTTAGTAGAACAAAAATGTGACTCCATTTAATATAAAAGGAAGAATTTTGAGTTCAATCAAACATACTATTTCCTAAAATAAGTTCTTTGTAACTTTTGTTATTCAACTATTCATGTAGTATAATTAAATAGGAAAAAATCCAATCTAGAGTAATAGAAAGAACTATAAAAATAACTAAAAAAATGTCTCATAAAATATATTCTTCATAAAGTTGAGAAGTAACTTATTATGTGTACTCAAACACATTCAAATAACATCATCACACATATTTGGAATTGTTTTAGGAAGTGAAATGTCTACTATTTTAAAAGAATGCATAATCCATTTTTTCTGGTGGTCCAAAAAAAATGAGAATTCTTTAAATTTAGGAATATTATGAAGTTTTCTTAATGCATCAAGAGATATATATGTCCGGTAGTAAAAAAAGTCTTTTAAAACCACTAAAAAATGAAATATTCACATGATCATTGTATATAATTTAATGAATTGTTCTTGAATTTTTTTGCGAAACACTTTCTAATTTATCTTCGAATGATACAATTTTGAATTGATGATTAAGCATTTTATTCTTTTATGAATTGTAAATTTTTCAACATGTTTTTGAACATATTCTTCAAAATAAAAATGAAATTCCCGTGCACTAATGATTCATCTCATGTATTGTTGGATTATTGGAAGTGTTTTATAGTAATATTGTAGTGTCAAAATGTCAAAACATATATCAAGGTTTTTGAAGACCGCAGAGAACTGAAATTTAATATTCTTCAATTCATTCACTTTGTTTCAAATATATTTGTATATAAAATAATTAAATTTCTCATAATAAAAAAAATAAAAATCATCATTTTCACGTGCAATGCACGTGCTTCATTACTAGTTACTTCTAAATGTGTCTTGACATCGTTACAGATGGTAGTTGAGGAGATGAATATACTAACGACAGCATTTGAGAGATTCGATGGACAAAAGATCATATATCCCAACAGCATTCTAGCTACAAAGCCCATTGGTAACTACAATCGTAGTCCTGACATGGGAGATCAAATTCAATTCTCCATTCACATCTCTACTCCATGGGACAAAATTCTCATCCTGAAGAACAAAATAAAGAGGTACTATGCACATTAACTTCTTTTTGGGTACTTTCCCCGTGATTTATCACCTAGCGATACTGAATTTATGCATGATTCAGTTACCTCCTTGGAATCCACAATTTCAATCTTGGAATTGCATAATGAAGTCCAATATTTTTCCTGGAAGCCCTATTTCTAAATTTTATCTAATTAAGTTCCACGAAAACTTAACCTCCAATACTGGGAGTTTAACTTGTGTCCTGAAATGTATGCAGCTGCATAGAAGATAATGGAAAGCATTGGCATCCAGATCCGATGATTCTAATTAAGGATGTCGAAGACATGAATAAACTAGTAATGGTAGTTTGGCCACGACACACGATGAACCATCAGGACATGAGGCAGAGATGGTTAAGGAGAGCCTCGTTGGTTGATGAAATGATCAATATCTTCAGGGAACTGGACATTCAATATCGCATGTTGCCGCTTGACATGAATGTCAGAAGCATGCCAGCAGTAGCTTCTCACAAATTTCCTTCAACCTGGACCACCTGTTCTGGCTGAGTGTGACCATGCACAAAAACACTCTCTTGCTTCCTGGACCTTTTAGAAAAGAACTTTACCATGGAAAAAGAATAATAATTCCAGTTCCTGCGCAAATGACCTCCAAATTGATCAAGGCCCTGCCATCCAATTCTGGGATCTTTGTTGTTTTCACGCTTCCTGATTGAATAATAAGCTATGTTCTTGTGGAAGAAATCTCACAGGACCATTGTCAGAATATTAGCCTTCCAAGTTTGACCGATGCAAAAATTTTCCAAGAAATAATACAAATTTCATTGCTCTCTATCAGGCAACTTTTTGCCTTTTTCGAATAGAATAACGAAGGAATTTTATTTTTCACTTTCGAATGAGCGTTAATTGTTAATATCCTACTCTCCTTGCTGCCTTGCACAGTTGAATTTTTGGTTGCCTTATCTATGAGCCCTTAGAAATTAATTAAGATTAAACCAAAAAGATTTCTTTTAGAAGTAAGTTTCACCCCCGTGTAAGTTCATTGATTTAATACTACTTTGTGTGAGTATAAAAATATAAAATGTCCTGCAATATAGGTCTTATAATTGCTGAAAAGGTAAAAGAATTTAAAGAAGAAAAAGGCAAAGTAGAAATAAACTCTTGTAGAATCAGTGTCTGCCAATAAAGAAAAAGAGGGAGACTATAGTTTTTAGTCCCTTAAAAACTGTTGGGCTAGTTTCCCATTAATCACGTATTTCTATTTTTGAAGTAGTTTAATTGCTTATCTCTTTTATTAGTTTCAATTTGGCCTCTCATCTTTTAACTATACTAATTACTAGAAGGAAAATTCTTTTTGTTTTTATATTTATTTATTTATTTATTGTAAATTATGTTAAAAATCGTGGTTTTAGACATCCAAGGAATTTTACAGATCAAGACTATAATATGAAAATCAAAATTAAGACAAAAAAAAAACTAAGAATTTTTCTTGATTAAATACATTGTCCATGTAATTTTTTTTTTTATATGAACCTGTTTAGATTTTCACAATTTCACCATTTAAGCATTTTATGACACAGAAGCTTTTAAAAATAATTACGTATTTAGCATCTAAACCAATAAGCATAAAAAATTTAACAATAAATAACATAGTACTATAAAGATTCTCGCTTTTGCATATGTATTAGTCCGTCGAAAAGGCCCCCGTCGGAGGTTGTTCGAGTTCCGACAACATCAGAATTGTTTACGCCCCTACACTAACTGTAATTTATTGGAGAAAATTGGGGACCCATTGGCCATGGAAGAAGCATCGCCAAAGAGGGATGATGCAAAAGCGGCGGATACCAGCGTTGGACCACCAGAATACACCAGCAGCAACGTCAAGAAGGCGAGACTGCACTCGACACTAACCGTTCTTCTCGACGATCCCATACTTGCGGATGTGCCCAAGAAACCAACGCTATCCGATGTCGACACTCTCATCAGCTTGGAACTCGGCAGTGCTATGCGCGTTTCTGTCCTTAAATTGGACGGCACTCACTTCGGTAATTAATTAGGTCTTATTTTCCATTTAGACATTTTCACAAATGCCTTGACTGCAACTTATTTGATGATCTGATTGAATTGTTTGTGGGACTTTTTTTCCGTGCTAATGAAGAGGTGGCACTGATGAACTCTGCAACTGTGAAGGACTTGAAATTGGCTATTCAGAAAAAAACCAATGAGATAGAGCAATCTAGGATGGGCCATCGTCACATTTCTTGGTATGCCTTTGCTTCTCTCAGCAGTTTTGTGAAATATATACTATGTTATTGTATTACAAGTGTGATTTTGGCAATTGCAGGAAGCATGTGTGGGAAAATTTTTGTCTTTCACATCACAATGAGAAGCTGCTGGATGACCGGGCTTTAGTTCAGGATTATGGCATCAGGAACAACTCTCAGGTACTCTACTCTCACCAGTTCATTATACATGAAAGTTTGATGGCATCCTCATATATTATCCTGAAGTGAATTCCCATTAACTTTGAATTTGTTCATGTCCATTTCCCTAGTACCCTGTACATTTTCTTGGTTTAGATAAGCTGTATCAACTGTTAGTTAAAAACTTGAGGAAAAAAAAAACTTAAATATTGATTTCGTAAAATGCAATTTGGAAACAAGCAGCATTGTTGTGATTATAAAGTTCAAAGGATTCTTCTTTCCGTGCCCAGAGTTGTTGGAAAACTCAATTGGGATTCTTTTTGTGTTGTTTCCTTAGGAGGTCTTTAGATTTCCACCATTTCATCGCAAACTAAAAAAATTATAAAAATATTGTGCAGGTGCAATTTATTCCCTACATTATGTCAAGAGCTTCCGAAAGGCACTCCAGGAGGAGAAAGCATCGGTTCCTTCATAGCCTTAAGAAAAGCACATAATTAGCAGCTTTGTCTCACCTGGATTCTGGTTCTTCATCACTGACCTTTGCTGCAGATTGCAAAAAGATTCCCAATCTGAGATCGTAATCATCACTGGAGAATTATAAAGCTTCCAAACTTGTGTAGTATTGGGTAAATGATACGATTATATACAATTCTAGATGTTTAAATTTGCATAGTTGCTAGATTCAGTCAGTTCCTTTGATAATTAAAAATGTGAGTGTGACTGATTGGAAAGTTGATATACACTTCACATCTGGAAGTTTTCATCTGCTGAGAACATATTTCTCTGCTGATATTTTCATCTGCAAAGGTTCGCCATCTAGTAAGGACTAATTGTCTGATAAAAGAATTTATTCCTTTAAAATCTGCACAAGACTGGGGAAATGATGCTGAAAAATAAAAAATACCTATGCACCTTTGAGGTCTGTCCTCTGTTTATTGGAAGATGACATCAATCATTCTACTGGGGGTCGTAAACTCTTGTTTGGCATGCTGCCCAAATTTACAGGGTAGAAAAGGTTTTTGAACGAACAAACTTATTCAATTATTTTAAGTTCCAACCAGCCTCCCTCTTTCCTTTTAGATAATGAATTTGTTCTTCGGCAACCAAAGACTGAATCACAACAGCTGAGGGCATTTTTAAATCAACTCTGATCTACCTTTTGTTCAGATGGGTCTAATTAGAAAAGACTTGGGTAAAAGAGAGGAAGGGTTGTCCCCATTCCAGAAAAAGCAGGACCCTTCATACAAGGAACTAGCAGGCTTCTCCTTCCCTGTAACTATTACGTTGAATAACAGAGCAGATCAAAGTCGGAATGGTCTATTATATTGTACATTCTTCCTATGTATGAGTAATAAACCCTATAAATCAGTTCTTTGCCCCAAAGAGCCTGTCACTCCCCTTGTTGCATGAAAAGAATATAACGAGAATTCATGATGTCCATCTTGTTTGTATTCCTTCATCCCACGCTGGTACCTTGCAAGCTATAGTTCTGAATTTCTGATAAACCTGTATGCAAAAACAGCCAGCACCATCATTCATCATATATGGTTTTGAGGCATCATCATCGGACTTGTTTCAATATTTGAACAATGTCATCAAATTTTCGCACAGACGAGTCAAAATTCGGCATTGGCATACATGGTCACTATTTTTATTTTACTATGACCAATCAAATTCTCCCCAGGAGCCACATCTAGAAACCAAGAACAACAGCAAAAACATGCCTAAAATGTCTGGACAGCCCAGGTGCCTGTAACAGAATTCATTAATCAGGTAGTACATCTAATTATTGAACTTTGAAAGACACGGGTATTTTCTTGAAAGACATTGAGACCCTTATGGCTCATAAATGGGCTTGCTAACTAAAAGTCAATGATAGAAGGGACTCAGGAGCTAAGGGCCCATACGCATGTTCTCTGGGTCCAGTACAGTTGACAAACGGACCCAAAATTGACTTTTTAAATGTGAAAATAGCTGGGCAATCTCTCGAGCAAACCAAAATTGAGGATATTTTACTACACTCCATGTTACACCCTATTAAAGGGTAAGACATAATTAATGAGAATCTAACGCAACACGGACAAAGTATTTGCCGTTTCGAGCTTGGCCGCTTTAGATCTTCTGTTGTTCTAGTTGCAACTTTGGATCTTTGATGTTTTAATATTAGGTAAAAATAAAAAAAAAGATACATGTCTCTATTTGAGGAGAAATAATTAAAGGGAGTATGCGTGTCAATAGTTTAAATGGTGTAATGTAGCTGTAATATAAGAATATCGTTGTCCATATTTGCCCTATTTCTTTCTTTTCTTTGTTTACTTTATTTCTTCTCAAATTTTTGTGCCTCTCAAATAAAATTTTCACCACTTTACTAGAATTATTTGGCCCTTCATAGACCAATAATTCACCAGAAAAAAGATAAGGAACAGACACAATAATGTTTGGCCCTTTTGTATAAGCGAATTGGATCTTAGATGAAGCTCTTAGCATTTTATTAGAAAATATTGAACTTTCTCAAAATCCAAGTTTCATTTCACACTTTTTAAGGAAAAAAAATTAAAGATATAATGTGAATTAATTAATGAACTATGGTCGATTTTTTCTACAAGTTCACCGTGACCTCCCGGGGACAATGACGTTATTGTTACTCTTTGTTTGAGAAAATATCTTTTGTATTGTTGATGTAACGGACACCTAAACCTCAACTACTATTATTCAGCAATAATGTAATATATCCCTTTTCTTTCTTTTTCTTTTTTGACTCCTACATTTCCCAATTATGTATTGCATTAAACGTTTAGTAATAAGTTTTATGTCTCTCTCCAGTGAAAAGGACAGGGCAATTATGGATTGTTTCAGGTCCCAAAAACTCCTTTTCTTAATCAGAAAAGTGGTCTTGAGGCTTCTCTTTTTCATTTTTCCTCTCTTTTGGTAAGGTATTGAGGCTGATATTCTGGAGCGACTGCTTGCAAATGATGGCTGTGTGGGTAAATATTATCTTTGGATTAAAAAAGAGGTAGAGATCAGAATGATTGAGCTTTAATGATCGATATGAAATCAAGCGCATGTATCGCTTAGTTTCAGTAGGCAGTAGAAGCCAAGTCAAGTCAGTCTCATCCATCACTTATCCCTGCAGGCTCAGCACAAGACTCCAAGTGAAGTAGGGAAGATACTTGAGAATATACCATCTCAGCCTCGCCGTCCCATCGAACTAAGCCCCAAATGGCTAAAGCCCCATACCCCTCCAAACCCACTGTCCGCGTCTACATATAGCAGTCCACTACGTAATACAAGCCGGAATTAACTTCAAGGTCCAACCTCCCAACGCTTTCTCAAGCTTTTTCTTCATAAATCTTTTTTGACGTTATCCCGTCAAACTCTAATATTTTATAGGGATAATTTCAGAAACCTCCCCTGAGGTTTCTGACAATTACACTTAGCCCCCTGAAGTTTCAGAAATTACACTTACCTCCTTTCCTTAGTCAAAAAGACCATAATGTCCTCATTAAAAAAACATATTACCAACTTTCTCTTCACTCCACCCCTTCTCCCTCTTTTCTCTTTTATAAAAAAATCTATTTTCTCTTCACTACATCCCTCCTTCCTATTCATAAAAAACCTTTAATAAACTACAAATTTATGTTGAAAATATGAATATTTGAGATTTTCTAAAATTAGAATTTGGGTGATATAATCTTTATTGTTAATTTGTTTTTTGTTTTGGTTATTAAACTTGTCGCAAATGCCACAAAAGAAAGATGATGCGGGTTTTGCTATAAATTATTTATATACTTGTTGAAGGTGTTGCAAGATTTTTTGGTATGTGTTTGGTTATCTCAGGAATTTTTCTTAAAATTATTTATGCACTTGTTTTGTGAAATCCTAATTTGGAAATTATAAATTAATATATAAGTAAGGAAATTTGTATATTGCAAGATTTATTTTTGTAATTATCAATTTATAGAAACAAGAGATCATGAGGAGGTAAAGTATGCTTTGGTAGTGTTTTTTTTTTTAAGAAGACAAGGGCAATTTAGGACATTCACTATATATTTTGAAGTTTTGTTATTGAAACAGTAAAAGCAAGGGAGGTAAGTGTAATTTCTGAAACTTCAGGGGGCTAAATGTAATTGTCAGAAACCTCAAGGGAGGTTTCTGAAATTATCCCTATTTTATACTATAAAGTTAACACCTTGCTGAGGAACTTAATTGAGACTCCCCTAAGCCCCCATTGACCAAGATGAGCTCTGCCACTCCCTCTTCTCTCCTCTCTCCAGCTGAACAAGAAAAACTCATCCAAAAGCTCCAAGTATTCACCATCCAAGGCCGAGATAAACATGGCCAAACTGTCCTCCGTGTCATTGGAAAGTTCTTTCCAGGTAATGAACAACTTCTTTTTAATGTTTCGCACTATTTAAATAAATTCCTACAACAACTACTTTTAATCTGCCATAGTCTCACTTTTTCTACTTTGGCTTTTTCTGATCAGCGAGGCTTGTTACTGTGGGGGCCCTGAAGAAGTACTTAGAGGAAAAAGTCTTTCAAAACCTAGGTGATGGGCCATTTTCAGTGGTGTACGTGCACACAGGAGTTAACAGAAGTGAAAACTTCCCAGGCATGTTAGCCTTACGATCAATCTACAATGCAATTCCAATCAAAATCAAAGATAACCTGGACACAGTGTATTGCCTGCACCCTGGCATCCAGTCCAGACTATTTTTCGCCACTTTTGGCCGCCTTCTCTTCGGCAGAGGGTAATATTACAAGCATGCATGTTGCCTGAAATTAAACTATATTTCAGGACTTATCTGTAAACCTTTAACTTCACCTGTAACAACCGCTAGTGCAACACGTTTTTTGTTGTCCAGTAAGGTGCTTGACTATATTGTTGAATTTTCTGGATATTCAGGTTATGTGGGAAGCTGAAGTATGTCGACAGGTTGGACTTGTTGTGGCACAATGTTTGGAGGAAGGAAATCGACATACCTGAATTTGTGGATGACCATGATGAGGACATGGACCGTCTCCCCATGATAGACTATGGATTGGAGAGTGATCACCCTCGAGTCTTCTGTAGTGCCACATCAGATGACCCTGAATTACGTCTCTATTCTATGAGATGCATTGGTTAACAGAGAAGAAGACAAAAGAAGGTCCGATAGTAGCTTATATGTCGACTGGCATCCTGGTTTCTAGAGTTGAAGTTGGACGGCAATGTACTTCCTGTTTTCATGTGGGATCTACAAAGAATCTGCAGGGTTTAAAAAAGATATAAGCCTGCAGAGGGCTTTATGTATGGTGGTAGGAAATGAGAATGCAATGACACCTATTATAGTAACGCGACCTAGTACTTACAGACACAAACAAGATCGAAGCTTTAATCATATTGCTGTTGCTAAAATTTGCATCAGTTAGATGATCAACTTGCAATGTGACTCTTTTACCTTGCCGTTTTAGGCAGCTATAATTCCTTTTAGGGAAAAGATTAAGCGATCCTAAGATTTGATAGATTACGAATCCAGTTCTGGTACAGAACAAGATCAAGCGCTTTGTCATCCTAAGATTATGACCGACAAGGAATGCATATAACGGTTGAGGAGCAAATTCAGTAGAGCATGCCAACCAAAATAAGGGAAAATATTTTAGCCAGCATTGTGGCAAATTCCACTAATTTTGTTCGGTGAAGTTCAAAAGACCTGGACAATACGTCAATTTTATTGTAGCACCCCTGGTTTGCGGAAGGATTGGCAAGCAAAAAGTGAAAGAAGGGAAAGAAATACTGAAATATGACTTTCAAAAAAAAAAAATACTGAAATATGACATTCAGCATGAAGCACCACAAGTCGAGTTGGAAGTAAAAAAAACTGCACTTGTAGTGCAATACGGTGACAAGCAAAGATTAACTGGCTCTTAGACCTTCAAAGTTCCATTCCACAATTACTGGAACATGGCGAATGCGGAGTTCAGGGTGAGAGAACTGCAAGGAATGTGAAAATGAAGAGCCGTACATGATTGCATTCTTTGCATCCGATGCAGTTCATCATAATGCATTTGTGGCAAAAGGGGGAAAGGGAAGCAAAGAATAAAGACGACATTGATTAACATACATAATTCAGCACTCATTGTCAATGTAATCAAGAAATAATTACAGTAGTTCAAGCAAACAGTCACCAGTGTGGCAGGTATCTGCATGATCAAATCAATTGGAATACACAAACAGATAATATACAAACTGAAGCCACTGGAATCTTGTGCCCAGTTAGAACCACCACAGATGCATACACAATACAGCCATCTTACAACACAAAGACATATACATCCATACAAGCCAGACATTCATATAACTAACATGGCAAATTCAAAGGTGCGAAAAGGAAGAATTGGCCAGCCAAGGTCTGCAACTGGATATAGTACTGGTTAATATCCTACAATCAGCAAAATATGTAGATACATGTCCAGTGTGCGGATGCTGATATCTCTTGAATAACTTTGCATTGCCACTTATTGTTCAAAACAAGTGGAAAGAACAACTACTCTGCTTGCTAAAATATCTTGTTGCAAGTGTACTGATGTGTATTGTCTGTTCCATTGACGTCCAACTTTGAGGCACAAGACATTCATCAAATCAACTCTAGCAAGCAAATTATCAATAATCTTATTCATTGTTTTACCTTTTGACTCTTCCTAAAAGCAACTCTTTGTAATATATAGTTCTGGGTATTTAGATACTATGTTCATAACCATAATTGGCATTTGCCTAGGTGACATGAAGACAGGTAGATACACGATATAAAAAGCATGCACAGTAAGAATTGTACCAGTCATGCACGCATAACTAGCAGGGATTAGGAGTAATCCAGATTGGGGGAGGCCACTGTAGGTGAGAGTGCGAATTGCGAGGATAACAAGGCAATTGTTCAATAGTCCCATCCTCCAAGTTAAAAATTCCCAAATCATGATTCCCAGGGAAACCTCCATAATCCAACTCAGAATAATCATCAGTAAAGTAAATCCGATTCCCTTTGCATCCCGGAAAATCAGAAGCCGCCAGAGCCAATGAAGAATTCTCACCAAGAAACAACATCGTGCCACCCAAACGCATCACCCTCTCCCACTTCCTCCCACTTAATTCCAATTTGAAAACCCGAAATTCATGAGTTTCATAGGTCCCAATGCCAAACTGAAGCTGCGCTGAATCAGTTGCAAGCTCTAAATATCGCGTAATCAATAACAATTCCCCATTTGCATTCACCAAATACTGCATATCACCATCAATTACTGTCGGGGTTCGAATGAACTCCACTCTGGGAGAATCCCCACTAACATCACAAACAGCAATGCTACCATATTTATCCACAGCATAAAACAATCCATTGAAATAAAGAACATCCTCGCAAAAAGAACGAGCCCCATCAATCAAACCCCACGAATTTAGGCCATCTTTCCAGTAAGCAAGATCGCCGGTTTTATTGATAATTGCCAGAGCTAAAAAATCAGACCCGCCTGATGGGCTATTGGAAAGAACAATTTTTTTAACAAAAGTGTCTCGCATGTCCCTTAAACCACAGGTATAAAACTGGGTAACATAATTTACATAGCCGTCGTCCTCCGGTGACCGGAGGATGTATTCACGGCCGACATTGGAGAAGTCAAAGCGGACAACGTAGGGGAATGTGGAGAGAGGCGGGAGGTTGATTCTGGCTCTGGTAAGTGGGTTGAGGAGAAAAATAGAGGGGGATTCGTCGAGAATGATAAGCCAGCCGTGGGAGGAGCCGGAGCGGCGGCGGCGGTTGGAGGCCTCGGGAAGGTCGAGGATGTGGAATTTGTTGTTGGCAAGATTAAGGAAGGCCCTGCGGTGGTTGGAGGAGCGGCTCTGAGGGAGCATCAGCCAGGGGAGTTGACAAGGGAGGTGGGTTGGGGTTGTGGGAGTTGAGGCTCGCCAGGCGGTGCAGACTGCTCGAAATCGGATGTAATCGGCGTGGATTTTCAGGTTAGTTGAAATTTTCTGGAGTAATTCAGGCAGGAGAGCTGACCAGTCAACGGAGGACATCTCTGGTTTTCTTATGAAGAAATCAAGGATGATTCAGAGAGTTGACTTTCATGGGAATTAGAAGCTGCAGACGAGGATTTCAGGAGTATAGCACAGTTTTAACACGAGTTTGTTTCCGAGAGCAACTGCTGAGTTTCCAATCTTTATGGAGTGGATAGCTCACGCCAAAATCGTCTTTAAGTTCTGCCACCAATGACCCAATATTCCTACTAATCCGTTTTACCCCATAGATTTCCCCCCTTAAAAAAAAAAAAAGAAAAAGAAATGAACAGTGCACACATCCGCCCAACCGGTCAGAAAAAATCCACTTTGCAGTTTGCACAATTGTCCAACCATGGCAAGGGACTCAATGTTGCATTGGCAATCAAATATTGTATACGCTTCGTTTTTATTTTTTCCAATAATCAAAAGTTGAATACAACCATAAAAGTTTGATCTAATAAATTGTATGCTTAATCAGTATAATCAATTGTACAGTAATCAGTATTTCACAATGGAATACAAAGTTCATAAAATTCTGACAGCCATCCAACAATGAATTTAGCTCCCAACATGTCGGCAAAAAGAAGGTTCGTCACCGTCAGCGCTGGAACAAAGTGTTTGGCTTCACTGCCACCACATTTAGAGCAGAAAATAATAACCAAATGTCATGGCCTTCACCCCATTTTCACATGAAACCTTCCCACCGGAGTGTCAGCATAGGATCAACTTGAACCATGCATACACGATTCTCCTGATGAAAGCCACACCATTCCATGTTGTCCTCAATCGAACTCAAAAACCAGTGCCCCTCCTCATGGTATGTCTATGCAAGAGGTTCATTTAAACCCTTTCACCAACACAGAGCAGAGATTTTCAAAACATGTTAGATCAAATATGTTCTTCATATTATTAGAATTTCCCTTCCTCCCCCCTCCCAAAAAAAAAAAAAAAAAAAAGCCTTCCACAGATCATATGGTGAAAATAACCTTCGCAATTATAGTCTTATGCAGTTAATAAAGGAGTAACCTCCTTCAGACCACAATGTCAAGTCATCTAATCATCAATATAGAAAAGCATGCAAAGCATTTCTGCATACTCCACCATAGGGTGCCTGCTGGGCTACCACCTTCATGGAAAGATTCTCCCAATGTATTCAATAATAAACTGAAGTAACGGACACCAAACTATTTCACTATCAAAGGCAGTGCATTATTTTGCCAATTCCATGAATAAATACTCCCCAAATCTACAATCCAACAGTTAAGATGACTGAATCTTCACATTCCCAAAATGTTGCTCTTGATGTTTAGACTGTTCATTATGCTGCTCATCATGCATCTAATGCACAAAGGTAGTACCATGTGAAGTTTCTACTGGAAGATGTCAAGTACACGAACAACACCAAATGAAAAGTTCACATATTAAGAACGGTTCAAGAGGAGAATACAGTACAGATAATACATGAAATACAGGTCTATGAGGTAACTCACCCATCCTTGGCCTCAACATCAAGACTTTCCATGTCAGTGTTAATGCTGTTGTCAACAAAGCGCAAATCAGGGTAATTACGGTAATTCAGAGAATGCAACCAGAGGGCAACAACTCCTTCCTTCTGTTCAGAGGAGGCAATATGGGAGTAGATGTACTGCATTTTAAAGTCCTCAGACTCCTCTGCATAGCTTTGCATGGACAACTCTTCATGACTGTCCTTCCACTTTTGATTGTAAGATGAGAAGAAGCATTCATCCAGATAGAGTCCAACCTCAGGAGCCATAGGCACATTGATATTGACATCCCTGATTTTAGGAAATATAGTGATAGCATCAAACATCTCACATGATATTAAACAAAATGCAGACAGCAAAGGCATTATTATACGACTTACTGTCGAAAAGCTGTTTCAATCAATGATTCTGGGGCTATATTCCTCATAATTGCCACTGCAAGACCAATCATTTTGCGTATCTGATGAAGCATGAAGCTCTGTCCCACAACCTCACACTTCACAAATTCAATTCCTTTAACATTGATGGTTGTGTTAGCATCAAAGGAGATAATGTATCTCCGGGCAGCGGGGTCCTCAGCTTTTGTCCTAGTTGTAAAATTATGAAAATTATGTGTTCCCTGGTAATACTTCAGAATCCTGTTAAACCTCTTCCTCTCCTCCTCACCGTAGCAAAATTCACTCTTTTTCACAACTTGCACCACCTCCTGGTTCTCAAGTTGAACTAAAACTTTTTCCTCAATGTTCTCAATCTCAGGAGCTCCATTCTCCAATTCCTTCGGAGTGTTTTCATTACTTAAATCGCCACTATCGTAACTACCGTTAGCACCTGCTGGACAATCTATGATTTTTTCATCGGTCATTCCAGTATTCTCATTATTAGACGAAATGCCTGACTCAACTTTAACTACGTCAGACCCAATCTTAGAATCAAAATTGCGTTTTCCCATTATTCCTTCTACCTTACGACCTCTTTCCGAACACTCCAAGCACTTAACGAGCTCATTTTTAGACCCCAAACTAGCTAAAACACTCTCTCTATCACGATGACAGCTAGGATCAAGAGCAAAAACAGGAATCAAATACACATACCTCCGCCTATCACAGAACTTTTTGGCATTAAACGACGCCGTCACACGCTTATAACCAAAGATCCGAATCTGCGGTGGCATAATCGAATTCAGTCGCTGGACCAAACCCGGCGGGTCTACGTAAAACCGGCCCGAAACAACTTGTCCCACAGCGCTGACTCCCTTATCGGTTCGGGCAGACCTGGCCCAGTCGAACCGTTTTGGACAACCCCGGTCTTGTTCAGGTACAGCGCCGGCATGAAACAGGGCTTCTTCGAGGTCACCTTCGATGGTTCTAGCCCCGGGGTTTTTTTGCATCCCTTGATAGCCGACGCCGCAGTAGGCAAAAAAAATGGCGACTTTGCGGCGCTTATATTTGGGTTTTTTGAGGGGTGTTGGACCCGCCTGAGCTGTGGAAGGGTTGGCTTCAACATCTTCGTCTTCGGAAGTGGCGGAGGTGGTGGACATTTTTAGCTTTTTGGGGTTTGGTTCTTCTTCCTGGAGTGGAGAATGGGCTTCGTTCTCCATTGTTAGTGATTAATATTTTTAGTTGGCCATGTCTGCTTACTCTAAAACCCTAGGAATACACAGGATTTTTTTTTTTTTTGGGTGGATATACGGGGGACTAAATGGACTAAAGAGGCACTAGGGTAAATGGATTTTTTGGGTTGTCGTAGGAATCTTCAGTTTGCTTACTCTAAAACCCTCGGAATACACAGGATTTTTGTTTTTTTTTTTTTTGGTGGATATACAGGTGGACTAAATGGATTATTTCGACTGTGTGCGATTAACGTATTTGTTAAGTAGTTTTTTTTTTTTTTAAAAAATTGTATTTGTTACATAGTTATAACACACTCGATATGTATATGATGTATATGATGTATTTATACTCTATTTTGTAGTTTCATATCTGGTATAAAAAGTGATGTGTGTAGATAAAATCGTATGTGCCCCTGCATTAGCACATTCCAAATAAAAATAAATTTGAATTCATTTGAGCTGTGAACTACATCAAAAGATTCCTATTTAGGGCATAAGCCTCTAATCCTGCAGCATTATACACAATTGCACCAATCAACACCAGTTACATATGTACTTGTCCAATATTTAGGTGTGGTCGAGCACGGACTCCCTAATTATGCCACTTGAAGTGGTAATACTATCAACTTTGTCCCTCTTAGTTTTTAATAGAAACGCTTGAAAAATGATCATGATGCAAAAATGGACACCCGAAGTCCTCAAGGCGTCCATGAAAAGGTTCTTGCAGAACGGCTAAACTTGTATGCTGCAATGATTGGTTTGCTATAAAATATGTTTGAGGGAACGAATATAAGATCGAGCGGTTAAAGTTTTATGATTTTATTCTAAAGATCGAGGATTCAAATATTACCAACAGCATTCTCTTTTCCGATATAATAGTATAAGTTTACTAAAAAATAAAAAATAAAATATGCATGAAAATGGGGTGATTTATTTTATTATGCTTTTCTAGGAGATAGTGAACAACACTTATAACCAGCGCCACAAGATACCGTTGATCTTTTGTGGGCTGTAGTTGGCTCGGGTGGAGAAGGGGCTGGGGCCATGACTGGCATGTGGATTGCAGCAGTTTGGGCCTATAAAACAAGGGAGTGATGCATTTGCTTATTTCGTTGCAACGCAATAAATGTCACTGAAAGAAGCTATCTTCTTTGTCTCTACTGGGTTGTCGTTTTCAGTCCTCGTTGAAGGCTGGAAGACATACCAAGTTCCAAACTGTCAGGCCTGTACAGTTAGTAATTGGGCTTTGAAGCGAGCAATTGATTCTCAAATTGATCCAATTGTCACTTATTTTAGTAGTTGTCCTATATCAACTCAGATCGTCTGTCTAATTTTTTTATGTCTAAGACGTAGTTTCTTATCTTTCATATTAATATGATACAATTTCGCATTAAATGCAATTAGATATTAAAAAAATTGAGCAAAAAATCCGAAACGGTCTTATGGGATGAAGCATGTTAGTTTACCAAGTCCGAAAACAGAAAAGAAAAAAAAATCCATGGTGCTCAACACTCCATTAGATTATATATGTTTTACAATCCCATTCATTACTAAGGCTGGGAAACTGCCTCCTCAATCTCGAAACTAATAGCCTTAAAAAGTATTCTAATATGGTGGGATGTTTATTATCTTTCTAGTGCTCCTTTAGATTTTACGAAGTGCCTCCCTTCACTCGCATGCCACTTAAAAAGTATAAATATCTTTGAATTGCACATTAATTATTGGGTGTTATAATCATTCAAAATTAAAAGGAAATCACTTGATGCGAGAAAGAAATGGTCTGAGGATCTTTGAGCAAAGTATACATACAACATGGCCTAGTTTTTGTTATCTTGTTCTAATCTTTCGCACTATTATTTCGTAATTACATTAGAATTCCACACTTCCCTTGTGTTTTATTTCAATCTGTGCCGTAAATGAGAGCAATGGAATCAAAATGTTCTTGCAAGATTAGGTGTTATGTCAAAGCTACGCTGTCATTTTGATTTTTAATACAGCAACTAAAATGGTGGCCATAGCTACATCACCATAATAACCATTGTCATCGACCTCATGATTTATCTCTTGAAAGTTGAAACTCAACACCATCTTCTTGCCCACTTCCACTTCTCTCCATTTTCCACCCCTTTCGGCCTCTATTCCCTTTAACCAGAACAACAAGACCACACTATTGTCATCATCACTCTCTCTCTCTCTCTCTCTCTCTCTCTCTCTCTCTCTCTCACACACACACACACACACACACGTGACATACGCATTGTTCCAAGATCTATCGTCTATCATTGAACCGAAAAAAAAAATTTGTTTTCTTTTGTACGGGTCTTGTCCACTCTTTCTTTTTCCCTTCCCATATCAATTACAAAGTTTGATTTCATTCAACGTTTCTTCTAATCTTTTCTTTGTATCTTTATCTTGGTAGGCAGCTAGCTCTAAACACAAAGATTAAGCGGGTTTAAAAGTCAACAAGTAATCTGTATTTGCTTTGCCAGACTACACTTAGGGATGCACTTTTGTGTCTGACTCGTGCCCTCCCAAGTTAATCGTTGCATTCTCGTCACAAGCAACATTATATTACTATTTAGATAGTAAACGGCCACGAAAAGGCACCAAGCCCATGGTAGACTAACATATTAAAGTTAAAAAAACAGTTATCATTGGTATAAATTTTGCATGCCATTGAGAAGTAATCAATTCGTTTAGATTGCTTTCTTTATATATATATATATATATATATATATATATATTTTAAAATATAGCTATGGTGGGTTTAGAAATTTTTTTGATAAACGTGTAGATAGAATAAAAAGTTGATTAAAAATTATTTTTAAAATTTTCTACGAATATATTTCTGAGAAATATGTCAAAGTGAAAAATAATTGTACCAACAACAGAGTGCGTGGCCATTAAATGCATACGCACCTTCTTGGACGAAGCAAGACAGAAATAATCTATTTGTCCTTTTTTCACTCCTAGTGAGCGATGCCATGCACTTAAAAAAAAAAGAAAAAAGAAAAAAAAGACATTCCTGTATATTTGGGGCCTGTTGCGTTTAAAGGAATTAGGACAACACGATACTTTCATTTGATAAGAGGAGATCTGAAAATCATGGAGTGAACCGATCGAGAATCAGTGAATTGGGAGATCATAATAAACTTCAGCAATTTCTAAACGGGAAAATATTTATACGCCTAACTTTTTAAATGCTTGCACTTTCTTTTTTTTTTTTGCTTTTATTAGATAAAAATTATTAGATTTTAAATTTAAATTTAATTGAAATATCCTAAATTATGAGAATTTAAGTTTACATATACAAAAGTAATTTTTTTTAATTTTTCACACAATAAAAAATAAAGAGCAGATTGTATACATAAAAGATAGAGTATATAAATTATTTTTATTTCCAAGCATTTTTATTTTTATTGTTATTGCCTGCCTGTCTCCGGGCACTGACAGGCCTGAGGGTACCTCAACATATATCATTTCAGGGGCTACAAAGAAGAAATTAAATTTTGATGACGGGTGCAAGTAATCGTTGATTCTACGAAGCTTTTTTTTTTTTTTTTGAGAGAGCATTTGCCTGCACCACAGTAGCGCATAATCATGACGAAGTTGGCTAATTCCATGCATCGAGAAGTGCACGAAGCACACAAAGTCATCTAGGTCCTGCTATACTACTTTCTTACCCAACTTCCACGATGGGCACATAAAATATTTCTTTCTGCATAGAATCACCAAATACTACAATATTTGATTCTCTCACCATGGCTAAAACTTGTTCTTTTTCATCTGGTCTCTTTTTCTATTTCTTTTTTTTTATTAATAGTTAATTGTATTTTATACTATTTCTAACTTATTTTTAAGCGGAGAGATCCAACCGAGTTTTGAGAGGGAATTGATAGGGGCTAAATCATTATCAAATCAAACAGGTGTATTATACACTTATTTAAATTTTTGTTAAGCAAGTTTTTTGAAAAAGTAATTAATTGTTAAATGAGTTACTCAGGTTCGTACTTGTGCCTCATGAGTTACACCAATGCTTATGGACTATGATTCATCATCATCCATTTGTCATTTTTTTTTTCATTTTTATGCTTTATAAAGAAAAAATAATGTTTGCAACATTAACCTATGCATCATTCTTTTTCTTTTGTTTTTGATAATTATGCATCATTCTTTCAAATGTCCTGACTTTGTGGTGGACCACTTGGGACTTTGTAGCCTGAACATGAATCCAAATCTAGGGCAAAAGTGGACGAAGTCATTGATTGTGGAATAGTAAATAGTTTATCTGTAGTATTTGTGGACTTAAATAATTACGTGCAATTTATATATTTATATTCTGTACTTCTTTTTATCCCATTTTATCAGTTGGAAAGAGTACCTAGACTTCAGAAACACTAAAACATAAGAAGCGGAAATAAAAGGGGAGTAGATTATTTACTATACTAGTAATGGTAGTAATTAGCATGACTAAGAGTTCTTGATTATACGAGTGTCCAATGATTCAATCACGGCAAGCTCTGGCACGAAGGCAGTAGTGCCAACTGGGGTTTGTACTGTACCTCAAGGAGACTAATCAGAACACTGTCAATCAAAGGTCTATTAAGTACTAACTACTTTGTAGGATCCATCTGTCAAGTGATATCTTTTTTTTTTTTTTGGCAGAAAAGTGATATCTTTTCTGCTTGATTTTTGAAAATTAAGTACGAGCAGAAATTAATGAGTGTGGTTGGAAGGCAGTCCTATTGCAATAAATGGGATGATGAAACAGCTACAATACTTAAATAGACTGCGGACCATAGCGTATTCGCTTAGAAAATTTTGCATTTGTGGAAGTTTTGCACTGCAAGTTTGAAATAAGCGCTTCACTGTTTCAATTACTGAACAAGGATAGGCTGATAACAACTGAAAGAAGATGGGAAAAACACATTGGGCAGAGCGAGACACGAGAGGTATGGGTGCAGGAGTTTGTGGGCTTGATGAGTGCGATATATCACTCGACAAAACGGAAGATCTCTCTCTCTCGGTCTCGGAAAAGAGGATGATATGAAATGAGGGAACGCTGCTACTGCTAGGGTGGAGAGTAGGGATAGATAGACAGATTGATGCACAAAGTAATTTTTATTAATGAAGAGGACCTTGACCTATATCTCTCATTTACTATCTTCCTTTTTTGTTTTTTGCTTTTTTCGCACCCTGTGCAACTTCAGTATGGGTCAAAACTTTTTGGACACTGTATTTTCTTTCGAAGTTCTATAACTTCTATCCGAGGTACCTAGGATGCCAACTTTGTTGGCGGATGAGTAGGTCCCACGAATTAAGATATTGGTGCCAACATCTAACCAAAGAATTTAAGCTCCAAAAGGAGTTCAAAACTACTTCCTTAGTCGGTACAAACTTTCTAAGAAGATTAACTGGGATGGCGAGGGCAAAATGACAAGTTCTCTTTTGCTTTAGCTCATCCAGTCCAATTTTGTTTTGAGTATTTTACTTTGGAACCTGAGTTTCACTAAAGTCATGAAATCTCATTCATCCTACCTTGCTTAGTGGTGAAAAAAAAAAAAAAATTCAATGTTCGCTTTCCAAATTGCAACTTATTGGACTCTAAGATAGCCTTCATTTTCCTACACGCGTGATGTAATTTCTTATGCATACATTTTCTAGATTAATTGCTGCTGAAAGCATATACTGATTAACAAAATTCCAACACTCATCATTCTTTATGTGCTGTTACATTGATTCTTATGTTTCGCCATATAAAAAAGATTAAGAAAGTCAAATTGATGTTATTGCTTTTTACGTTTACTTCATCATCAGCTAGGACGCATTTTCAAAGATTCACAAGCCACGAATCGACGGTCCATTTTCACTTGTAGCGGCAAATGTTAGGGCGGCAAAGCAGTCTCATAGCTGATGATGAATTTTACTTATGAAAAGACTTGTGGAAGATGAAGTCACAACATTGTCAACACATTCATTTATCATAACATCCACTTGCTTTTTACCGTATGGAGAAAAAAGATTCTACCAACTAAGTTTCTTTTTTTTTTTTTTTGACTGAATACCGCCTAAGTTGAATTGAATGCCTCACAATCACACATCCACGCCCCACCCCCACCCCCAGCCCCACCCCAGCCCCAAGTTGACTGTGGAGAATTGCGCTGTTCAATTTTTAGGATTAATAACAGTTTGTCCCCCTGAATTTATGAGGTAGTCACACTTTGCCCCTCTGAACTTTGAATATATACATTTCACCCCCAAAGTGTCCTATTTGACTTTGACTCACTAATTTATAATTTTTTCTTTCAAAACTACCCTTGCCCACTTCTAAACTAACCTTAACTTTATGAATTTTTAGTGGTCAATTTTTTACTATTTTATTAATTTTTTCAACCCTGTTATATATTTCCTGCATCTTATAGAATAAAAAAGATAAATCGATATCTCTATCCAAATCAACAAGAAATATATGAATCGTTCCAAAATATAAAAAATAAATCATGCAAAAATGATAAAATGATATTTCTATCTAAATCAACAAATTTAGATTGCACTTTTTGTTGTTTAATGCTTTTATTTTAGACTGCAATTTAATAGATTGTTACAGTCTCGTGTATATTGTAACAGGGAAAACATGTTGCTTTTGGAATATTTTATTGCCATATAAAACCTTCTAGTTTGTGTTTTTGTTGGGAAGAACATATTCTTTTCGAAAATAGTAATGGTAAAAATATCATGGCAAATACATATTTATTTGACATTTTGGAACAATTTATATATTTGTTCTTATTGATTTGGAAAGATATATCATTTTATTTTATTTTTGCTAGATTTACTTTTTACATGTTAGAACGATTCATATATTTGTTCTTATTAATTTGGATAGAGATATCGATTTATCTTTTCTATAAAATGTGGAGAATATATAGCATGGTTAAAATAAATTAATAATAGAATAGTCAAAAGTTGATCACTAAAAATTCATAAAGCTAAAGTAATTTAGAAGTAGGCAAGGATAGTTTTGGAAGAAAAAATTATAAATGAGTGGGTCAAAGTCAAATAAGACACTTTGAGAGGTGAAACGTATATATTCAAAGTTCAGAGAGCAAAGTGTGACTACCCCATTAGTTCAGGGGGACAAACTGTTATTAACCCTAATTTTTATTTGTAGTAACCTTTCTATGTTTCATGTCCCACAGCACAAAGTTCAGTTTGTTGACCACACACGTAGCGTAACTAAGCCAAGTCTAGCCACCTTTTAATTCTTATTGTCTAGGTTTCAAAAAATACCAATATTATCTTCAAGGTTTTTTTTGGTTAATGTATGTTGGAGCTGTTACATGAAATAATTCCACTCTTTCTGAATGGCAATAATAATTTGCAAGCGGAAGGGGGAGCCCATAAGGACCAAGATGCAGTTTCTTATACAAGTACTTGAATTAGTTTATTTTAAAGAAGCCACCAAAACAAAAGAAGCCACCAAAACTTTCATCAACAACAAAAGCCTGCTCATTTACGGCGTGAAAGCTATTGTCCTTCTGCTTTTGTTATTTCGGTTACGAAGCAGCAACAAATTTATATAACTACCAGAATCCAAAGAGACTTTTCATCCACTTTTTCAGCTTTTAATCGTGCAGGGTAGAAGGAAAGAGAGTAAGAGCGAAAAAAGAACCCCCACGGGGGGGGCGGGGGGGGGTGCTGTGTTAGGGCAAACCAGGGAAGGAGAGAGGGTTGTTTGAGGCAGGCAAGAAAGGACTCGTGGTGGTGGTGGGGGGGGGGGGGGGTTGAGGGTTTTATTCATCAGAAACGAGGAAAGGGATAGGCGAAAAAGAATATCTGTGATGATTGTTTTGATCCTCTCTTTCTCCTAGATATGCCTCAAAGAAAGAAAGAAAGAAAGAATGGAGAGTAGGAGAGTATGATCTATATCATATGTAGTATGAACCATCAAATCTGATTATTATCTCGCTCCGTTGCCCTCAGCTGTCTGAAAACCTGAATCCACCTCTAAACTCTCAAGTCTCTCACCACCACCCCCATTAATTATTTCACACCTCCTCTCAAACCTCTTTCTTTTCTCTCTCCTATTTATAAGCCTCATCTCCCATCTTAAATAGTGCCCAACTGCCTCTGCTCTTCTTTTCAATCTCTCAGTAGTTATTGCTACTGCTTGAGTTAGCCCTTTGCCTACCCTGCATGTAATTTTGTCTTTGTTTTAAAGCCTTGGCAATGGCAGAGGTTACTTCAGTTCAAGGATCGATGGACGCTTATCGAAATTGTCATGGTGGTTTAACAAAGGGTTCCTTACAGAGTTTATTGGCATTCTGTCCACCTCCCAATTAATTCAGACACAAACAAAAGACACAGAATAAAGAAACTCAATAAGACACTTTTATTCGTCATCTGCTTTAAGAGGAGGTGGGCATACTGCCAACTGAGCTCTGTTGGTTTCTCTTTGTGAAACCCTCGTGATGCTTGCTGTCATAGTTCAGACACATGAGTTTCTCCAGACAAGCCTTTCATGTTTGTTTTCTCCCTTTGTTTTGCTTTCACTGTTAATTCACCAGGTAAAATCATTTCAAATGTATGCAAAATTTGATTTTTCTTTACTGCAACACAAGCTTTGACCTCATTTGTATTAGATTAGTTTAATGTACCGTACCACTGCTTGATAGTACCATCCATCTATTTTTGTTATTTTCTGTGATGCAGTGTGTTTTGGTGCCAAGGCAATTCACATATGAAGGGAACCAAAATCAGCTTCGTCTGCAGATTTGCTAGATACTGAGATAAATGCTTCATTCAGTGAGAAACACAAGGGTTCTTCTACGAATGAAATATCCTTAGGTTTGTTTCATGATGAATGTAGATGATAACAAGGTAAACAAGTTTCGGACATGCTTGGTTTTTTGGTTGCTTCCGATAACAAGGTTTGTTTCAGGGTTTTTTGGTTGCTTCCGATAATAAGCGGTCAAGAATCAGTCAGATCACTCTAATGTTTTACCACTACCTTCTAATTCTGAAGCTTGCTTTTTTTTAATTTTTGAATACAAAGTATCTACTAAAGCTTAAGATTAACTACATCCCATCAGTTTTCTGCCGACCACAGACCAAGATAATATGGTATTGAGCAGAACAATATCCCTATTATCTACCATGGCTTCACTTTGTAAGTTCATTGATTTATGCAATTTTGGCACCATTATCTTCTTATTCATCTACATCGAACTATGTTTGTATATGTAATGGTCTCGGGGTAGGCAGGAGGAGTCAGCGTAATTAAGATGAATATGTGGAAGTACTTGTTTTGTGCAGTTACCAAAGCTAATTAAGGTAGGAGAAGCATTGTGGGTGATTAGGGGGTGTAGCAGTAGTACTGGAAACGGCAGCCCCATTTTCTAAACCTTTTGCTTGCCCTCTTCAACGCATCTCTGCTCATGATTGAAGTCTGACATATTTACAACCCTAAATCCTGTAAAGTAGCATCGTGCTGAAAAGACTTTTAATTTTTGTTCCTGGAGTGGGTGAAATGAGAAGTGATCTCTGTTCTCAAAAAAAAAAAAAAAAAAAAAAAGAAGTGATCTCAAGTGGAATTGTAATTTGACAGTGGTTCTTGACTTTATGAATTAAAAGTAAAACACAAACAGCTTGCCAAATTCATTTTGTTAAATTTTTTTTTTGTGCTTTTCTGATTTTGAAGAATATTTTATGGCATGAATAATCTTCGAATTCAGTTGAATTTAACATGATATCATGTCTTTGTTTATGCAATTACAGAAATGACATTTATACCTCAAAGTGGAGTTTCAATCTGCAGGCTTTGTTTTGTTTATCATCAATTTGTGTTTAGAGAGGTTAATGTTTTGTTGGTTTGCTACTTTATTTCAAATTTTAATCATTTTGTGGATTGACTTTTTATTTGACGTTACTAATTAACAAGATTTAGTTGAAATAGAAACAAGGGAAAAGCATATTTGATACTCCATTTTCTCATATTTTCCTCTTAATGGGCAATAATGGACCCTGTTAAATAGTCACATGATAATGTGGATTGTTTATTTAGAATAAAAAATTGGAAATGATTTTTTTTCATTAATCATAATGGCATGCAAAAACCAATAAATTGAAACTTACAAGGGATAAAAGATTCGTAAGAAAGAGTTATTAAGACTAATTAGTCGAAATTTATTTAATCTCCGTGTATGCTTTTAACCATTCTTGGAGTGAGAACTACAGAAACATACCCATTGAGACGTACAACATGATTTTTGCACTTTAACTGTAAGAACAATCAACTTGTTTTCTTTGACATAAGTCACGGTATTGCAGTTTTAACAAAGCACCTGGCAGAGTTTTGCTTGATTAAGCATTTGTGTAATTTGCTTAGCACTTGAAGTGATGAATATAGGAGAATGTAATTTTTTTTTTTTTTTTTGGGTGACAGGAAATATAGTCAAGGTCGAGTGGAAACACAAGACAATGCATGTTTATGTATCATAATCATGTCCTCCTCCGAAATTACTAGTTGCAATTAGTGAAGCCAGTGGGGGAAATGATGTTATGTTCTTATCAAAACATGAGAAGTTTGCTTTTTACTTAATTTCTGTAACCGACAGACATAAATGATGCTTTATGCCCTTTATCAAACCTGGTGAGGTGAGTGATTATGCCCGGAATTTGAATGCTCATACAAAGACGTGAAATTTGAAATTGCACTTTTATTGGATGTGATAATTTCAAGACCACGTTTCATTATTAGGTATGTGGTGTGTTACTTTTTAACAAATATATGAATCTCATACTAGCTACCGTTAATGATGTTCAACCTGCGTTGTTACAGTTAAAAGTGCGTCTTTACTTGCAAAGCATTGAGTTAGTTTTCTGTTCACTTGTGCATTATTGAATGTGGACTGGAATGAAAATATTAGGGCCTGTTTGGATAACATTATTTGGTCAAATTATTCGGAATAATTATTTGGTCAATGTTTGTTAACTAAGTAAAAAAATTTGAAAAGTGATTGACTAGAGAAAAATTTTCAGATTTTTGTTTGGACAGTGAATAATTTTTTTGTTGATTTTTTTAAAAAGACGAAAAAGTATTTGAATTGTGAAAAAGTTTTTAGTTTGTTTAAAAATTTTATAACAATTTTAAGAATTTTTTACACAATTATTGACAAAAACATTCACATTTATAGTTAATATTTACTTAGAAAAATTAAAAAAATCGTGAGTAACAAAATAAAATTCATTGTTAGTAGGTTTTGTAAAATGAGCACAGATGTCGGAAGTTTGTAAAAAGACGAATGCTCAGTAAATTTTTAATTTTCAGACAGTATTGAACGCTCATAAAATTATTAGCGTCCGATATTAGTGTTCGGTTTATAAAATTGCTCGATTTACAAAACCTATCAAAAAATTCACAGACAATGAATTTTATTTGGTTACTCTTGATTTTTTTAATTTTTCGAAACAAATTTTAAACATAATCGTGCTTGTTTTTATAAATAATTATATAAAAAGTTTCTAAAATTGTTACAAAATTTAAAAAAATAATTTAAAATTTAAAATGAAAATATTTTGTAAGAAAATTTGAACTATTGTTTTTAAAAAAGTGAAAATAAAATTTTGGTCAAAATTTTTTTGTCTTATAGCTAAATAATTTTTCAACTAGCCGAAGAGATATCACGACAGCAAAGAAACACCCAAAGTCATTTATCCCTCTGTGGTGCAGTATTTTGTTACGCGGAAAACTTCTTCTAATTTAAAAGAATTTATGAAAACTTTTTCTAATTTAAACAGTTTTGTTGCACAAGAAGTTTCATCTCAACAAGTTTTAATTTTGTGAAAATGGGTATGTATACTAGTATTAAAGGGCCTTTTGAACTGCAATTACTAACAGTAGAATAATTTTCGTATTAGGATGCTTCTGAAACCTTAGATGTAACCAGAAAAAGGCAAGTGACTAATAAAGGAGATAATATTGGTGCCGCGCATGCATCACATCAGATTATGCGACTAGGGTTCTCGAAACGTCTTAGGTTTTTTCGGGAAATTGTTTTTTTGAGCAAAAATTTTGAAAGTTGTATGAGAAATAGGGAAAGTACAAGATATGAAAGAAAGGAACATGAGGTTACCATTTGAGAAATCCGCAATTTAGGAAAACTCATTAATGATGTTTACTTAATTTTTCCATACGAAGATACAAAAATTTTACAAAAAATGGAAAGCCCAAAATATTCACAAGATTCTGCAGAGAGGAAGACCAAATCTATAGTCGGTAAGCTTACAAATCTATAAATATGTAGCTAGCTACGTCGTCCTTCAAATATTTAGCAATTCTTTTCTTGTTCAAGAAAACCAATCAACGTTGTTCAGCAATGGAAACCATGTTAGTGAAGAGAAAAGGCTCTGGACGAAGAAAGATTGAAATCAAGAAAATCGAGAACAGAAAACTCCTTGCAAGTCACGTTTTCAAAACGTCGTACAGGTTTGTTCAGGAAGGCTGCAGAACTTAGTCGTTTATGTGACGTAGATATTGCCGTCCTTGTTGAATCTCCTGCCGGTAACATCTTTGCCTCAGGCGGCCAGGCCCCTATCGACTCCATCATTGATCGGTATGTTGCCGCAACATCCTCAAGTTCTAACAAAGCTGATCCGTTAGAACTAGTTATTGGTCGTGGTCAATATGATCATGATGAGAAAAAATACTCTTCGTTACAACGAGTTCTTGGTCGTGGTCAATATGATCATGATGAGAAAAAATACGGGGAGATTCTCAAAGAGATTGAGGTCGAAAAGAGAAAAGAGAAAAGTTTAATGGAAAATAAGGGTGCTAAAAAGTCTAAAGAGTTCTGGTGGAAACGGGGGTTTGATGATCTTAATGTGAATGAACTTGAAGATTTTGTCGCTGCCATGGAAGGATTGAAGAAGAATGTATCGACTAAAATTGAAGAGATGACGAGGGCTAAATAATTCTGCTTAAACAATTTTATGATTCCTAATGGTACTGTTGATCGGTTTAGTGGGCTTCCAGTTCGTGATTGTGAGTAATTCTTAATTATAGAAGCCCAATTATTATTTTTTACCAAGTTTGCTTTTTAATTTTTGAAGGTGAAGAAGTATTCACCTCGAATTTTTGAGTGCCGACTTGTTGAGAAATTCAACAAACTTATGGAAATATTAATATTGTTTGCTATTAGTTATACTTGTCTGTTTGTTCCTTTTGGTTTTGGGCACTTAAAGCATTTTTTTTTTTTTTGTGGTTGATTAAAATTGAATGGGTTGAAAAGTTGAATCATTTGCTCGTTAAAGATGTAAAACTTGTCGATTCCTATGTATCTTTTGAAGATAAAAACGTAGTAGTAGTTTGGAATGTTAGTGACTGACTTCTCGAAAGGCTTAATTTCTGTTTGTATGGGAAAATCATGGATAACCGGATATGGTGAAAATTTCTATTTTTTTCACCCCTTTTAAAGGCCCGATCTTGGCTGTAGTTTTCGTTTTCAAGGTGGAAAAATACATTATTAAGTTACATTATTAAGAGTGTCAAAGAGGCTTGTGAAAGCGAAAACATGAGCGATAGCTCAATTGCATGAAGAATCTACTGCAACATACACATCAAATGCTTAATAGAATCCGAAGTGCTCAAACAATTGATGACTGGTTAGCTATTTTAACGTTAAAGTGCAGAACAAAAATTAATGTAGCATTTGGTTCCATGAATTCAATCCTAAATCATAAAAGGAACAGTTTAATCAGTAGGGCAGGTCCCTTCTATGGTTGTAACAGCCTAACAGGGAGAATTGCTTTCTTGGGCGCCCAAGGCACTGGACTCAGGGATCTCTCTGTATGCGAATGGAGGTTTTGAACCCAAAGACAGTTTAATAATGCACTAAAAGTCCAGAAAGAGACGAAATTTTACCTAGGTTCCTCCTGCCGCAATCCACTTCTTCTAACTAACAGAAATTTATCAATGGATCATTT